>CM053032.1:8658040-8708040 GCA_028564925.1 Lithobates sylvaticus | reverse complement strand
GATGGGGACAGATAAGTCGGTACTGATGGGCACAGATAAGATGGCACTGATGGGCCCTGATGGGTGGCACGGATGGGTGGCACGGATGGGCACTGATAGAAGGCACTGATAGATGGAACTGATGGGCACTGATAGATGGCGCTGATAGGTAGCACTGATGGGCACTGATGGGTGGCACGGATGGGTGGTACGGATGGGCACTGATAGATGGCACTGATAGATGCCGCTGATAGGTGGCACAGATGGACACTGATAGTTGGCACTGATGGGCACTGGTAGGTGACACTGATGGGCAGCACTATTCAGGCACTTATTGTGGGCACTGACAGGTGGCACTGGTGGGCACTGGTAGGCTGCACTTGTAGGGGGCACAGGTGGGCACTGAGGAGCCGGGGCACATCGCAGTGATCAGGACTAATGTCCCTCTCACTGCCGCCAGTGATCAGCTTTTTTTTTCACATTTTTTTTCACATGATCACTCAGCTGTCATTGGCTGACAGCTGATCACGTGGTAAGGGGGTCGGGATCGACCCCTTACTCGGATCTGTGATCCAGCGAGTCTCACAGACTCGCTGATCACAGAGCGCGCTGCGCACGCCCTTCAGGGGACGCGCAGGCCGCTCGTGCTCGGGACGCCGTCAATGGACGCAGTCCCGGCAGTGTAGATCCGCGCCGTAGCCGTCATTCGGCTGTAGCGCGATCTCTAGAGGTTAAAGACTAAACCTTTTCCTGACATTTGTTGCTTACAAGTTAAAATCATTATTTTTTTTTTGCTAGAAAATGACTTTGAATCCTCAAACATTATATATATATATATATATTAGTAGAGACCCTAGAGAATAAAATGGTGGTTGTTGCAATATTTTACGTCACACTGTATTTGCGCAGCGATCTTCCAAATGCAATTTTTTGGGGGAAATCTCTGAGGAACGTTTCCAACACCTTGTTGTATCTCTGCCACCAAGAATGAAGGCAAAAAGGGGGTCCAACCCGCGACTAGCAAGGGGGGACCTAATAAAGGGGGCAGGGAGTGTACATTGTAACACAAAGCTGACTCCCCCCCCCCCCCCCCCCATCGCTGAGCCTCTTCCAGCCTCTGATGGAAGCTGACACCGAACAGCCCGAGGATCTCGTAGGTGGAATTCCTCCATGTCTGGCCGGTTTGGGGACTTCCTCATACAGATCTGTCACCTCTCATACACCCGATGACCCCACTTCAGCTGGAGGCTTCCTTTAAAAGGGCACCTGTCACTCATGGGCATTGCAAGCCACTGGCGGCTCTGGGCCGACCCCTTTAGAGCACGTGGACAAGCCAGGGGGACAGTAGAAGCTGGCAGGTTGAGGCGTGATTTTTACCACCCCATGACTGCCCACCGAAACAAGGGGTGTACGGGTGCCACGGCTGCGGGCAAAAATGAAACAGCGTGTCGCATTCGGGTGGCACCGAGCGCGGCCCCATTTAAATGAATGGGGCCTTTAAAGGGCAGCCAGCCGTGGCTAATGGCTGACCCTTGGGGCTCATTCAAACATGCAGCCAAAGGGGGGCAGTAATAGCAGGCGGTTGAACTGTGGTTTTACTGACCCCCCCCCCCCCCCTCCGACTGCCCACCTGAACAAGGGCGTGCAGCTGCTCTGGGTTGTACATGCGCTGTGATGCTCTGCTTCATGGGCATGCAAAAAAAAAGATGGCAGTACTGCCTCCAAGTGCAATGCATTCAAGTGAAGGGGGCCTTTAAAGGGCACCTGTCACTCATAGACCAAGGCAACCAGCCATGGCCAAGGGCTGACCCTTCGGGGCTCATTCACACAGGTAACCAGGGGAGAAGTTAAAGCAGATGGTTGAGCTGCAGTTTTACGCCCCCCCCCCCCCCCCCCACTAAAGCCACCCAGGGACATGCCCTGACCTCGATTCTCTGTGTCACAGTAAACATGAAACAGCATGTCCCAATCCGGGGGGGGGGGGGGGGGGGGGGGGGCGGAGAAAACGGGCTGAGTGGAACACATGCACGCGGTTGTGGTGCAGTGAGTTGGCATTTTCAGACTTATTGCCTTCTCACCTCCTGTCAAACGGCCCTGAAAAGCGATCCAACTCAGATTACTTTTCAGAGGGGCAGAAGTCCTGCCATACGTATAAGCGCGCCCTTAGAGGAAGAGACATATTTAGATTGTAAGCTCTATGGACCCTCTTTTGTTGTATTATAACTGTACTGCCTCCCTTTATTTTGTAAAGTGCAGACCGTTGGCACTATATAAGTCCTGTATAATAATAATAATAATAATAATAATAACAATAAAAACAATTATTAATATAATAATAATTTATAATAATAATAATATTATAAATACTGATTAATAATATTATTAATAATAATAATAATATAAATCCTGTACAATAATAATAATAAACATCCTTATTATTAATAATAATAATAATAATTTCAGAGGGGCAGAAGTCCTGCCATACCTATGAGCGAGCCCTTAAAGAGACATCTTTAGATTGTAAGCTCTATGGACCCTTTTATGTTGTATTATAACTGTACTGCCTCCCTTTATTTTGTAAAGTGCAGACCGATGGCACTATATAAGTCCTGTATAATAATAATAATAATACAATAAAAAAACAATTATTAATATAATAATAATTTATAATAATAATAATATTATAAATCCTGAATAATAATATTAATAATATAAATCCTGAATAATAATATTAAAATAATAATAATAATAATAATATAAATCCTGTACAATAATAATAATAAACATCCTTATTAATAATAATAACAATAATAATAATAATAATAATATATAACAACAATAATAATCCTGTACTATAACAATAATAAAAATAATAAAAAAATCCTGTATAATACTAATAATAATAATAATAATATTATAAATCCTGAATAATAAAATTATTAATAATAAAATAAGTCCTGTATAATAATAATAATAATAACATTAATCCTGTATTATAACAACAATAATAATAATCCTGTGTTATAATAATAACAATAATAATCCTGTATTATAATAATAACAATAAAAATCCTGAATAATAATATTAATAATAATATAACAATAATAAAAAAAATAATAATAAAAATCCTGTATAATATTAATAATAATAATATTATAAATCCTGAATAATAAAATTATTAATAATAAAATAAGTCCTGTATAATAATAATAATAACATTAATCCTGTATTATAACAACAATAATAATAATCCTGTGTTATAATAATAACAATAAAAATCATCCTGAATAATAATATTAATAATAATATAATTCCTGAATAATAATATTAATCCTGTAAAATAAAAATTATGATAATAATAATATTAAAAATCCTGAATAATAATAATATAAATCCTGTATAATAATCCTGTATTCTAATCAAAAAAATATTAGAAGCACTAGGTGCCACTGATCCCGGCACTCTAATGGATAGAAAAAAAAATGAATGCACTATAGCAGCTATAATATAAACAAACAATTGATAAAATATGCAAAGATAAAAATCAAAATAATCATCCCAGCACTAACAGCGCTAGTAGAATAACTAGAAGTATTCAGTGCAAACAATGGCATTTAAAAACCACCTAAATCGGTATGCGGAAAAACAAATCCATATAAAGTTCTTGTAGTATATGTAATGTATATGTATGTAATGCTCCGTACAGGGGCGGACTGACCATTCGGCCACTCGGGCACTGCCCGAGGGCCCCGGGGCCACTAGGGGGCCCCATCAGGGTTGCCAGCCTCAGTAAAACCAGGGACAGTATGTAAAAATCTGTGTTTTTTTTACATCTGTTTCTGAAATGTCCCTTAGCGACATAATTTTGGTCTAAAAATCCCAAGATTATAGCTGCCCCACCTCTCCAGTACCTTCTCAGCCAATAGAAACTGTCTTTGTATACTGTGTGTGTGTATACTGTGTGATTGTATACTGTGTGTGTATACTGTGTGGCCCCATAATCTCCTATTGCCCGGGGGCCCCATAATCTCCTATTGCCCGGGGGCCCCATACATTGTCAGTCCGCCCCTGGCTCCGTATCCCCTCAGAGGCAAAGAGAAAACTCCTCGTCTGAATCCCATCACCAGAAGACGCCTCGTGTCCGGATAATCCCTGTTGGTAATACAAAACTTTTATATATAAACAATTATTTTTTTTGTAAACAAAAATTAATGAAAAAATAAACATCATAGAATTCATGAGTGATAGTAACACAATCTCTAGTATACCTGCATCACAAACCCGTGCATTGGATACATCTGCGCAAGCAAAGCGGTTCTGCACCCATTTCATTTAGTAAATCTCTTTGCCTTCCAAATCAGGCAAAGAGTACTAAATGAAATGTGTTTTTTTTTTTTTTTACTTACCTTGTAATTGATGACTTCCGGTCTTCTGTCTCTTCGGCGGTGGGCGGGGTCTGTGCGGGGATCCTCGTCAGGCCGCACTGTCTCCTGGGATCTGGTGTCACTGTTCCCAGGAGTCAGTGCGGACATCTTCCGAAATCTCACGAGATTTCGGCCTCATCTTCCGAAATCTCGCGAGATTTCGGACACATCTTCCAAAATCTCGTGAGATGTTGGCAGATGTGCCGTTACTGCGCACGCGCGAGTAACGGCGGTGCATGCTGGGCCATCTAAAGTGCCTGTGGGGGTTTCACATGCCCACAGGCAAGATGGACCCCAGCAGACAAGAAGAAGACAAGAAGAAGATGAAGATGAAAACCGGCGGCGATCGAGATGGAAGATGGAACAGGTAAGTCCCCCAATTGAGCTATATGGCCTTGGCATATAGCCCAAAAAAAAAAGGGTGCAGAACCGCTTTAATGTTATGACACATAGAAATATAATAGTCATATATACACATCAAATGTAGCTTTTAAAATTGCATATAACCTAAAAAAACTGAAATTATAATCACATCGCAGATGGGGAAGTAAGTAAACCGTTAGACAAATGTCATAACAGTACAACATAATATAGGTCAAAAAAATCAGTAAAACAAAATACTAGACCATTGAGGGTTTACATAAGGCCAATAGATAAGTATTATTAACCATTAAATAATATTAAAAAAAAATAAAACTTTATCGGATGCGAGATGGGATCGTGCTCACCAAAATGCATAGCACTGAGGACACCCAAAAAAAAAAAAAAACATTCAAAATATATTAAAATATCTTAAAAAAAAAAAATGAATTAGTCTATAGGGGCCTTATATAATTAGGGAGAGGGTTGAGCCCTCCAGACCCCAAAGAATACGCCCTGAAAAGATATATACATTGCAGTGCAACTGAAAACCACGGGACTAATAGTCACTAATAAAACAATTTAGGTCCAGATCTATGTTCATTCCATTGGGGCGTATGTCGCGTACACACGATCGGAATTCTCGTTGGAAAAAGCTCTGATGGTTTTCCCGTCGGAATTCCGACGGAATTTCGCTCAAACTGTCTTACCTACACGCGATCACACCAAATTCCGACGGTCAGTAACGCCGCGGCATAAAACACGTTCGACAGCACTATAAAAGGGAAGTTTAATGCTTCCGAGCATGTGTCGAATTGTTTCCGAGCATGCGTCGGAATTTTGCGTGTCGGAATTGCATACACACGATCGGAAAATCCGATAGAAAGGTTTTTCCGTCGGAAAAATTGAGAACAGGTTCTCAATCCAAAGTCCGTCGGAAATTCCGACAGAAAAAGACCGATGGGCGTACACACGGTCGGAAAATCTGATGAAAAGCTCCCATCGGACTGTTTCCATCGGAAATTCCGCATTAGAGTTTTGGTCAAATAGATCCATTGGGTTTCACATTTTGACAACTCACAGACCAAATTGCTGCCCCTCCATGAGGGGTGTATCTTGTCTATTCCCCAAAACTTCAACCCCCGCTGGACCCCTGTGTCATGCCTTTGTCTGAAGTGTAATGTATACCCAATCAGAATATTGTAAATACGCTCAGAGGCCCTCTTGCCCAATGTTCTCCTGCCGATATATACATTAGACCACAAGGGGCACTCTAGAGCATATACTACATGAGTAGAAAGGCAGGAAATGAATTCTTTAACCCTTTCATGTCTAAGCCTATTTCTGACATTTGGTGTTTACAAGTTAAAATCCGTATTTTTTGCTCGAAAATTACTTAGAACCCCCAAAACATTATATATATATATATATATTTATCGGCGTATAACACGCACCGGCGTATAACACGCACCCCAAGTTTAGGAGGGCATTTTAAGGAAAAAAAGTTTTAGGAGGGAAGTTTAGGGAAAAAAAAAAAACTTACATTTAAGCGTCATTGCAGCCATGCCCAGCGTCATTGCAGCCATGCCCAGCGACATTGTTCCTTGCCAGCGTCATTGCAGCCTTGCCCAGCGTCATTGCAGCCTTGCCCAGGGTCATTGCAGCCATGCCCAGGTCATTGCAGCCATGCCCAGCGACATTGTTCCTTGCCAGCGTCATTGCAGCCATGCCCAGCGACATTAGAAGTCCGGTCCGGGTTTAAAATTTCCCGCCGCCGAGACTCTGTTGCGCGCGCCGCCAAAAAAGTCCGAGGCGCGGCCGAAAAAGACCGAAGCGGCCCCAGAAAAGGCCGAGCCAACTGTTCAGCTCCGATCGCGGTCCCGCCTCCCTGCTGTTTCCGGAGCGAGCGCAGGGAGGCGGGACTCCGAGCAGAGCCGAACAGTCTGCTCGGTCTATTCCGGCGCGGCTTCGGGTTTTTTCGGCCGCGCCTCGGTCTTTTTCGGCAGCGCTCGCTATTTTTCGGCGGCGCTTGCCATTTTTGAATTTTTTTTTTTGGGGTATCGGCGTATAACACGCACCCACGACTTTCCCCCGATTTTTAGGGGGAAAAAGTGTGTGTTATACGCCGATAAATACGGTATATATATATATATATATATATATTTTTTTTAGTGTTGAAAATATTTTATTGGTATTTTTCAAGAAAAAACAGTAAAACAGTAAACATCATGAGATAAATGTATGCAAAGAACGTTAACAGAAGGACATTTGCGGGAGTATATATATTTTTAGCAGAGAATCTAGAGAATAAAATGGCGATTGTTGCAATATTTTATGTCACACGGTATTTGTGCGGCGGTGTTTTAAGCGTAACTTTTTGTGAAAAAGATACTTTCATGAATTTAAAAAAAAAAAAAACGAAACAGTGAAGTTAGCCCAATTTTTTTGTATAATGTGAAAGATGATGTTACGCCGAGTAAATAGATACCAAACATGTCACGCTTTATAATTGCACGCACTCGTGGACTGGCGACAAACTACGGTACCTAAAAATCTCCATAGGCGACGCTTTAAAAATGTTTTACGGTTACCAGGTTGGAGTTACGGAGAAGGTCTAGTGCAAGAATTATTGCTCTCGCTCTGGCGATCGCGGCGATACCTCACATGTGTGATTTGAACACCGTTTACATATGCGGGTGCGACTTCCGTATGCGTTTTCTTTGCTGCGTGGAAGGGGGCGTTTTAAAAAAATAAATTTTTCTTATTTATTTTATTTAATTTTAGATAATTAAATTGTGTTTTTTTTTAAAAAAATAAAAAATTTGATCACTTTTTTTCCTGTCACAAGGAATGTAAACATCCCATGTGACAGTGATAGGTGGTGACAGGTCCTCTTTATAGAGGGATCGGGGGGTCTAAAAGACCCCAAATCCCTCCTTTGCACTTCAAAGTATTCAGATCACCGAAAACGGTGTATCTGATTACTGAATATTTTTTTTAAATCCGGCGCCATTGGCAGCCGAGTAAACAGGAAGCGACGTTGTGACGTCACTTCCGTGTTTACATCCAGGAGACTGGAACCAAGCTGTTTCCGGGTTCGTCACGGTCTGTCACCAGCCGATGGAAGCGGCAAATGTTCGATCAGGCCTCCCGATGGAACGGGAGGCCCGGTTAGAGCGGCGTGAGGCGGCATGAGGAGGGGGACGTCCCCTTTCGCTCCTCCGGCATAACAGCCAAGCGGCTTTTAGCCGCATCAGTGGTTATACCTGGATAGCCAATCGCCCGCTATAAACAACGGTACCGGGATTGATGCCTGCAGCTGCGCCCATCATCCCGGTATAACCCCCGAAAAGCAGAGTGCGCATATCTGCGTACGCTCGGCGGGAAAGGATTAACTGCGAACTCCATATCATTGGCCGTAGATCTAAATCTGCTCAGACCCCTGAGATAAGTGTTGACCCGCTGACATGCCTTACATTTCCTACAGGCGTAAAATCCCGCTCGATCCCAAAACATTTGACGTCTGGTGGGAGGATCCAGAACCTTTTTTTTTTTTACCACTCGATCACCAAACGTTGCCGTCCTCCTATATATAAAAGGGAGGAGCATCTGGAAGTACTTCGTTCAAAGTCTTGTCCATTCTCAACATACTCCAATGCTTCCTAAAAATAGATTCTACGTCTCTAAGGCCCCTTTCACACTGGGCGGTGAGCCGCGGTGACGGTAAAGCAGCGCTATATTTAGCGCTGCTTTACCGTCGTTTTCACCGCGGTTTTCGGCCGCTCGCGGTGCGGTTTTACCCCCCGCGAGCGGCCGAAAAAGGGTTAAACACCCCCCGCAGAGCGCCGCCGTAGCGGCGCTTTGCGGCGGTATTGCCGCGGTTTTACCGCGGTCTCCCATTCTTTTCAATGGAAGGAGCGGTATAGGAGCGGTGAACACACCGCTCCTATCCCGCTCCAAAGATGCTGCTAGCAGGACTTTTTTTTTCATCCTGCTAGCGCACCGCTCCAGTGTGAAAGCCCGCCGGCTTTCACACTGGAGTTAAAGGGCAGGATTTTTTCATGCGGTGAACAGGCGCTATTTTTAGCGCTGCACCGCATGAAAAACGCCCCAGTGTGAAAGGGGCCTAAATTACTCGTGAAAGTTGCTGATGAAGCCCCGTTCGTGTTTTTTTATCATGAACTCTAATGCCCCATACACACGGTCGGATTTTCTGACGGAAAATGTCCTATCGGACCATGTTGTCGGAAATTCCGACCGTGTGTGGGCTCCATCGGACTTTTTCCGACGGACAAAGTTTTATCTCCTGCTCTCAAATTTTCCTACAACAAAGTCCTATCGGACTTTTTCCGATCGTGTGTAGCGAATTCCGACGGACAAAGTGCCACGCATGCTCAGATCACATTACAAGACCAAAGCTATTGGCTACTAGCCTCTACGTAGTCCCGTCGTACGCAACGAACGTCACCACGTTCAGAATGATCGGATTTTCCGACAACTTTGTCCGACCGTGTGTATGCAACACCAGTGTCGGACAAAATCCGTCGGAAAAAATCCGATGGATTTTGTGGTCGGATTTTCCGACCGTGTGTACGGGGCATTACCCTATCCACAAGACAGGAGTCCTGAGTGGAAGCTACAACCTCATGTATCCCTTTGTCCAGATGTTGGGAATTGTAACCCTTTTCGACAAAACGATTCTTAACCGCTCCGGACCGCCGCCCGCCGTTATACGTCCCAACTTAGAAGGGGAATATCGTTGTTATGGCAGCAGCTAGCGGCCATAACCCCCCCGGTATCCTCTTCTTCGGCCGGCAGTCTGGTTTCCGATAATAGTGGTCTCTGTGGCGGATTTGCCGCAAGATCACTTTTATGGGTAGCGGTAGAGGGACCCCCCCCTCCTGCCGCGCTCCAGTGCCCTCCGCCGCTTACCGGAGCTATCGGCAGCGGCAGAGGCGATCGGATCCTCTTCCTTGCTGGGTATGTGAGGGGGAAGATGGCCCCCACCCGTCGCCATACCGTTGCAGGGCGGAAGCGACGTCAAAACGTCACTTCCACCCATAGCTTCTGAAGGGCCATTTTTTTTTTTTTTTTTAATGACAAAATGTTTTTTTTTTTTTTTTTTTTTATTGCATTTCAATGTAAATATGACATCTGATGTCTTTTTGACCCCCCGGATCTCATATTTAAGAGGACCTGTCATGCTTTTTTCTATTACAAGCGATGTTTACATTCCTTGTAATAGGAATAAAAGTGACACGATTTTTTTTAAAAACAGTGTAAAAAAAAAAAAGGTAAAATGAATAAGATTTTTTTTTTTTTTTTAAACGTGCCCGCATATGAAAACGGTGTTCAAACCACACATGTGAGGTATCGCTGCGATTGGTATAGCGAGAATAATTCTAGACCTAGACCTCCTCTGTAACTCAAAACATGCAACCTGTAGAATTTTTTTTAACCACTTCAGCCCCGGACCAATTGCCAGCCAAAGGACCAGGCCCCTTTTTGCGATTCGGCACTGCGTCGCTTTAACTGACAATTGCGCGGTCGTGCGACGTGGCTCCCAAACAAAATTGGCGTCCTTTTTTGCCCACAAATAGAGCTTTCTTTTGGTGGTATTTGATCGCCCCTGCGGTTTTTATTTTTTGCGCTATAAACAAAAACAGAGCGACAATTTTAAAAACAATGCAATATTTTTTGCTTTTTGCTATAATAAATATCCCCAAAAAATATATAAAAAAACTTTTTTTTTTCCTCAGTTTAGGCCGATACGTATTCTTCTACATATTTTTGGTAAAAAAAATCGCAATTAGCGATTATTTATTGGTTTGCGCAAAAGTTATAGCGTTTACAAAATAGGGATAGTTTTATAGCATTTTTATTAATTTTTTTTATTAGTAATGGCGGCGATCAACGATTTTTATTGTGACTGCGACATTATGGCGGACACATCGGACATTTTTGGGACCATTGTCATTTATACAGCAATCAATGCTATTTAAATGCACTGATTCCTGTATAAATGACAGTTGTAGTGAAGGCGTTAACCACTAGGGGGAGGGGAGGGGTTATGGGCTGTGACTTGTGTGTTTTTTTTTACATTAGGGGGGCGGGGCTGACGTCTGATGTCATTGATCGGCTTTCCCGATGACCGGGAACAGCCAATAAATGACAGGCAGTGTAGGAAGCGCGGGAGAGGTTTGTTTACACAGACCTCTCCCCATTCTTCAGCTCCGTGACCCGATCGTGGGACACCAGCGGCGATCGGGTCCGCTGGTCCTGCGGCCGGGGTCACGGAGCTCCCTGCCGGGTCGCGCACGCGCCGCTGGCGGCGCGCGCGCGACCCACAGGCAGGCAAATGCACGATCACGTACAGGTACGTGCTTTTGCCTGCCCGTGCCATTCTGCTGACGTATATATGCAGTGGGCGGTCGGGAAGCGGTTAAACGTCGCCTATGGAGAATTTTAAGGGTAAAAGTTTGACGCCATTCCGCGAGCGGGCGCAATTTTGAAGCGTGACATGTTGGGTATCAATTTACTCGGCGTAACATCATCTTTCACAATATAAAAAAAAAATTGGGTTAACTTGACTGTTGTCTTATTTATTTTAAAGAAATGTGTATTTTTTCCCAAAAAAAGTGCGTTTGTAAGACCGCTGCGCAAATACGGTGTGACAGAAAGTATTGCAACGACTGACATTTTATTTTTTAGGGTGTTAGAAAAAAAATGTATAATGCTTGGGGGTTCTGAGTAATGTGTAGCAAAAAAAAAATGTTTTTAACTTGTAAACAACAAATCTCAAAAAGAGGCTCGGTCCTTAAGTGGTTAATCTGCTGTGTTTGTGTGGCGTAAATCTAAATCCGAAGAGCAGTTGCTGTGAATTCGTGTGAACTGACCTTTTGGGATGTTACGCAACCATAGTGGATGGTGTCCACTATTAATAGGGATATAACTATTAACGATCAGTTGGCTTAACCACTTCAGCCCCGACCAATTTGCAGCTAAAGAACCAGGCCCCTTTTTTGCGATTTGGCACTGCGTCGCTTTAACTGACAATTGCGCGGTCGTGCGACGTGGCTCCCAAACAAAATTGGCCTCTTTTGGTGGTATTTTCTTTTGGTGGTATTTGATCGACTCTGCGTTTTTATTTTTTGCGCTATAAAACAAAAATAGAGCGACAATTTTGAAAAAAAATTTAATATTTTTAACTTTTTGCTATTATAAATATCCCCAAAAAATATATAAAAAAACGTTTTTTTTCCTCAGTTTTGGCCGATACGTATTCTTCTACATATTTTGGTAAAAAAAAAAATCGCAATAAGCGTTTATTGATTGGTTTGCGCAAAAGTTATAGCGTTTACAAAATAGGGGATAGTTTTATGGCATTTTTATTAATATTTTTTTTTTTTTACTAGTGATTGACGGCGATCAGCGATTTTTATTGGGACTGCGAACATTATGGCGGACACGTCGGACAATTTTGACACATTTGTGGGACCACTGGCATTAATACAGCGATCAGTGCGATTAAAAATGCACTGACTACTGTAAAAATGTCACTGGCAGTGAAGGGGTTAACCACTAGGGGGCGGAGAGGGGTTAAGTGTGACATATGAGTTTTTTTTACTGTAGGGGGCGTGGCTTGGTGTGTGACATCACTGATCGTCTTTCCCTATGACAGGGAACAGACGATCAATGACAGCCTAACTAGGAAGCACGGGGAGAGGTTTGTTTACACTTACCTCTCCCCGTTCTTCAGCTCCGTGACCCGATCGCGGGACACCGCGGCGATCGGGTCCGCTGGTCCCGCGGCCACGGTCGCGGAGCTCAGGACATGGTCGCGAGCTCGCCGCCGGCGGTGCGCGCACGACCCACGGCTGGGCTCTTAAAGAGCAACGTACCTGTACGTGCTTGTGCCCAGCCGTGCCATTCTGCCAACGTAAATGTGCAGGAGGCGGTCCTTAAGTGGTTAATGACTGTAGAAAAAAAAAAACGTCTACAGCCCAAAACAGCAGCTGTACAAACTGCCAAAAAAAACGTCCAGTGTGCATGAGGCCTTACTCTTTATTTTTGCTCTGCAGAGCGCTTCCATCTCTACTGTGGGCACATGTGAAGCCCACTAGCATACCTCCCAACTGTCCCTGATTTCGAGGGACTGTCCCTGATTTGGAGCAATGTCCCTCCGTCCCTCATTCGTCCTCATTTGTCCCTCATTTTGGTCTGATCTATATAGTTGTATATAAAATGCACTTTTTGTCTTTCAAAAAGTGTTTCCCAGCACTAAACCTTTCATCCGATTCCAAAACTGCTGCATTTGTAAACTTCAAAGGCCAATATAAAGGAATAGTAATGGTAAAAATAAAGCACTTGTGGGTTTAACTAATAATTTTTTTGGTATAATTCTCCTTTAAAGGGGCGTGGCAGGAGGTGTGGCAGGGGGGTGTGTCCAATGCCTAAATACATTTGCTAATAGGTGTCAAAAAGTTGGGAGGTATGCACTAGCAGTCTCTTCCGGGATATGGTGATGCTGTATGCCCAGCATGCACCTCTTGATCTCTCGATGCTTTGACTCGGTGTCCCGTCAGAAAGCCACTACCCATCAGACTATGCAACCCGAAGCGACGTTGCGTCGCGGCCATCTTGGTACACCCGCAATAAGCCTAGAGTTAGAAGTTGGCAAGCGGACATCTTTATACACCCACTGCATACCACCCAACTTTCTGAGATGGGAATGAGGGACACCTATCAGCAAAAATATGTAGGCATAGGACACGCCCCCTGCCACGCCCCCTTATAAAGAGAATTGTACAAAAAAAAATCTTTTTTAAACCCACAAGTGCTTTTTTTTACCACTACTATTCCATTATATTAGCTTAAGGAATTTACAAAGGCAGCTATTTATTTAGAGATTGAATGAAAGGTTTAACACTGAGAAACACATAGATAAAAAGTGCATTTTATATACCACTATATAGATCAGATCAAAATGAGGGACAAATGAGAAGCAAAGAGGGACAGAGGGACATTTCTCTAAATCAGGGACAGTCCCTCGAAATCCGGGACAGTTGGGAGCTGTGCCACCGGAGTCTTGCTTTTCACAGTTATTTTTAACAGTAAACTCAGCTTATATAGTGAAATACAATATATATATATATATATATATATATATATATATATATATATATATATATATATATATACATATATATAAGGTGAGTTTACTGTTAAAAATATCTTTGAAAAGCAAGACTCCGGTGGGTGTATACAGATGTCCGCTTGCTGACTTCTAACTCTAGGCTTACTGTGGACGAGTGCGGGTGTACCAAGATGGCCGCGACGCAACGTCACTTCGGTTGCATAGTCTGATGGGTAGTGGCTTTCTGACGGGACACTGGGTCGAAGCATCGAGAGATCAAGAGGTGCATGCTGGGCATACAGCATCACCATATCCCAGAAGAGACTGCTAGTGCGTACCTCCCAACTTTTTGAGATGGGAGCGAGGGACACCTATTAGCAAATGTATTTAGGCATAGGACGCACCCCCCTGCCACACCTCCTGTCACGCCCCCTTAAAGGAGAATTATACAAAAAAAAATATTAGTTAAACCCACAAGTGCTTTATTTTTGCTACCACTATTCCTTTATATTGGCTTTTGAAGTTTACAAATGCAGCAATTTAGAAATCAGATGAAAGGTTTAGCGCTGGAAAACACTTAAAAATAAGTGCATTTTATATACAACTATATGGATCAGACCAAGATGAGGGACAAATGAGGGGAAAGAGGGACAGAGGGACATTGCTCCAAATCAGGGACAGTTGGGAGGTATGCTAGTGGGCTTCCCATGTGCCCACAGTAGAGATGGAAGAGCTCTGCAGAGCAAAAGTAAACAGTAATGCCGCGTACACACGATCGGAAATTCTCGTCAGAAAAAGCTCTGATGGTTTTCCCAACGGAATTCCGCTCAAACTGTCTTGCCTACACACGGTCACAGCAAATTCCGACCGTCAAGAACACGGTGACGTACAACACTACGACGAGCCGAGAAGAAATGAAGTTCAATGCTTCCGAGCATGAGTCGAATTGTTTCCGTGCCTGTGTAGGAATTGTACGCGTCGGAATTGCTACAGACGATCGGAATTTCCGATAGAAACCTTTTCCGTCGGAAAAATTGAGAACCTGCTCTCAAATTTTTGCAGGCGGGAATTCGGCCAGCAAAATTCCGATGGAGCCTACACACGGTCGCATTTTCCGATAAAAAGCTCCCATCGGTCTTTTGCTGGCCGAAATTCCGATCGTGTGTACGCGGTATTAGTCATTTAAAAAAAAAAACGTGAATTGAGCAGCGATATGTTAAATGACACGGATTTAATGTTTTAATATAAATTATTAACTAATTATAACCCAATCAAGAGTATTTATAGAATCAGTAATGTAGTTGGATCTAATACATGGGTGCTCAACCTGTTGCCCTCCAGCTGTTGCGGAACTACAAGTCCCATCGTGCCTCTGCCTGTGGGAGTCATGCTTGTAACTGTCAGCCTTGCAATGCCTCATGGGACTTGTAGTTCTGCAATAGCTGGAGGGCCACAGGTTGAGCACCCGTGATCTAATACAACAGCATCGGTGGGTGTACAAAGATGTCCGCTTGCTGACTTCAAACTCTAGGCTTGCTGCGGACGAGTGCGGGTGTACAAAGATGTCCGCTTGCTGACTTCTAACTCTAGGCTTACTGCGGACGAGTGCGGGTGTACAAAGATGTCCGCGACGCAATATCACTTCGGTTGCATATTCTGATGGGTAGAGGATAAACACCGGCGATGCCTGTTGTCTCCTGGGATTGATGACACACATATCCCAGGAGACATTGCAAATCCGGAAATGACGCGCACGGCCGCGGCCGAGGAGGAGGAAGTAGGAATACTATGATGAAATACAGCTGTAAGTGTTTTTTTATTTTTTTTTTAAATGATATGCCAAATGGCACTGAATGCCCTCTTTACTGCTGGATGGTGAAAAGTAAAATATGTGGGCGGGAATTCGTTTTAAGTTTTTTCTTTTGAGTTTCTTTATCATTTTTTTCCAATCTTTTCTTAATTTCATTATTAAAGTTAATCAATTGTTGTGTTCCTTTAATACGATCTAATTGGTCCTGTAGATCTACGATCTTTTTTTTTTCTAACAGGGGCCATTTTTTTATTTTTTTTTTTCCGTTTCAATACCAGTTGTTGCCGTTTGAAACCATTAAAAAAAAATCCAACCACCCATAACCCTTTCATTAATACACCTATTTCTTACATCTTACAAGTTAAAATCCGTATTTTTTTTTTTTGCTAGAAAATGACTTAGAACCCCCAAACATTATATATATATATATATATATTTAGCAGAGAATCTAGAGAATAAAATGGCGATTGTTGCAATATTTTATGTCACACGGTATTTGTGCGGCGGTGTTTTAAGCGTAACTTTTTGGGAAAAAGATACTTTCATGAATTTAAAAAAAACGAAACAGTAAAGTTAGCCCAACTTTTTTGTATAATGTGAAAGATGATGTTACGCCAAGTAAATAGATACCAAACATGTCACGCTTTATAATTGCACGCACTCGTGGAATGGCGACAAACTACGGTACCTAAAAATCTCCATAGGCAGCGCTTTAAAAAAAGTTTTACGGTCACTAGGTTAGAGTTACGGAGGAGGTCTAGTGCTAGAATTATTGCTCTCGCTCTGACGATCGCGGCGATACCTCACATGTGTGATTTGAACACCGTTTACTTATGCAGGCGCGACTTCCGTGTGCGTTTTCTTTGCTGCGCGAGCTCGCGGGGAAGGAGGCGCTCTAAAACAATTATTTTTTCTTATTTATTTTATTTAATTTTAGATAATTAAATTGTGTTTTTTTTTTATAAATGTGATCACTTTTATTGCTGTCACAAGGAATGTAAACATCCCTTGTGACAGTAATAGGTGGTGACAGGTACTCTTTATGGAGGGATTGGGGGGTCTAAAAGACCTCCAATCCCTCCTTTGCGCTTCAAAGTATTCAGATCAGCGAAAACGGCGATTCCGAATACCGTATATTTTTTTTTAAATCCGGCGCCATTGGCAGCCGAGTAAACAGGAAGTGACGTTGTGACGTCACTTCCGTGTTTACATCCAGGAGACTGGAACCAAGCCGTTTCCGGCTTCGTTCCAGTCCGTCACTAGCCGCCGGAAGTTCGATCGGGCTTTCCGATGGAACGGGAGGCCCGGTAAGAGCGGCGAGAGGCGGCGGGAGGGGGGGGGACGTCCCCTCCCGCTCCTCCGGTATAACAGCCGAGCGGCTTTTAGCCGCATCAGTGGTTATACCTGGATAGCCAATCGCCCGCTCTAAACAACGGTACCGGATGATGCCTGCAGCTGCGGGGCATCATCACGGTATAACCCCCGAAAGCCGACTACGCATATCTGCGTATGCTCGGCGGGAAAGGGATAATAGTCTTCTCCTTAAGGTGACGCTCGAAGGTGCAGATATCCCACCACGTGCGCACCCGTTTCTCCAGAGCATTAGCCCAAAGCAGGGAGTACACCATTATAATCCTCATTTTCCTCATCGGCTC
Source organism: Lithobates sylvaticus (assembly GCA_028564925.1). NCBI lineage: Eukaryota > Metazoa > Chordata > Amphibia > Anura > Ranidae > Lithobates > Lithobates sylvaticus. The sequence continues at coordinate 8,690,675 of CM053032.1, read as the reverse complement.
CTCCTAATAGAGAGTCAAGTTTGCCCTGCGTGCGTATATATAATAGACGAGCCGCGCAGCGGGGCCACGCCCTCCAAAGAAGATGTGATGACGAAACGCGTTGGGGGCTGACCACCCAGCTCTTCTGTCAGTCAGTCTCAGTGTGTGCTATACCCGGGTCTCATCGCAGCCGATACCAACCATAATCCTCATTTTCCTCATCGGCTCCTCCTAATAGAGAGTCAAGTTTGCCCTGCGTGCGTATATATAATAGACGAGCCGCGTGCCGTGTGGCCACGCCCTCCGAAGAAGACGTGAGGACGAAACGCGTTAGTGAGTGACCTGGCTCTTCTGTCAGTCAGTCTCAGTGTGTGCCATCCTGGGTCTCATCGCAGCCGATACCATCTAGGAGGTCGGTGAGAGTGACATACGCCGTGCCCTACAGACGTTTTATTCACACGCTGTTTTATCTCGTGTTTTCTGTCAGCAGATATTATTGTGTGTCCCAAATAAGAAAAACAGTATTATGCTACGCTAGTACCCTCCTTCTTTTTTCATGATGCACTTTATGAACTGCCCTATAAATGAACCAATATAATCCAGGGACGGGAGTCCTCCCCAGTATAAGGAGATAACCTGCTCTAGTGCCTTAGACATTCCTGGAGGAATCTAAGGACGGGAGACCATCCAATAGTGTGTGGAGATACAAGGCTTCCTTATCGTTTATCTCTGGTGAGTGTTTTACCAACGGGGATTATCCGGACACGAGGCGTCTTCTGGTGATGGGATTCACACGAGGAGTTTTCTCTTTGCCTCTGAGGGGATACGGAGCATTACATACATATACATTACATATAATTATTATTATTATTATACAGATTTATATAGCGCCAACAGTTTGCGCAGCGCTTAACAAAATAAAGGCAGACATTACAATTACATTACAATTTGGTACAAGAGGAATCAGAGGGCCCTGCTCATTAGAGCTTACAATCTAAAAAGAAAGGGTCAATTGATACAAGTGGTAATAGCTGTAGGGGATGAGTTGATGGAGGAAGTAAAACAGTGTTAGTTAGAAGCAGGATAGGCTTCTTTAACCGCTTCAGCACCGGGCCATTTTACACCCTTCCTTACCAGAGCACTTTTTGCGATTCGGCACTGCGTCGCTTTAACTAACAATGCGCGGTCGTGCGACGTTAGACTCGAAACAAAATTGACGTCCTTTTTTTCCCACAAATAGAGCTTTCTTTTGGTGGTATTTGATCACCTCTGCGGTTTTTATTTTTTGCGCTATAAACAAAAGAAGAGCGACAATTTTGAAAAAAAAACACAATATTTTTTACTTTTTGTTATAATAAATATCCCATTTTTTAAAAAAAAAAAACAATTTTTTTTTCCTCAGTTTAGGCCGATACGTATTCTTCTACATATTTTTGGTAAAAAAAATCGCAATAAGCGTATATTGATCGGTTTTGCGCAAAAGTTATAGCGTCTACAAAATAGGGGATAGATTTATTGCATTTTTTTTTTTTTACTAGTAATGGCGGCGATCTGCGATTTTTTTTTTTGTGACTGCGACATTGCGGCGTACACTTGGGACACTTTTGACACATTTTTGGAACCATTCACATTTACACAGCGATCGTTGCTATAAAATTGCATTGATTACTGTGTAAATGTGACTGGCAGGGAAGGGGTTAACACTAGGGGGCGCTGCAGGGGTTAATGTATTCCCTATAGGAGTGATTCTAACTGTGGGGGGAGGGGACTCACAAGGGGAGGAGACCGATCATGTGTTCCTCCGTACTGGGATCACATGATCGGTCTCCTCTCCGCTGACAGGACGTGGAGCTGTGTGTTTACACACACAGGTCCACGGTCCCGCACGGTCCCGTTGTTTTAACGGGCAATCGCGGGTGCCCGGCGGACATTGCCCCCAGGCGGCCGGGAATGGGAGGACGTCATATGACGCTCCCACCCACGATAGGAGATCCACCTTGTGGGCGTCATATGACTATGGGCGGGTAGGGAAGTGGTTAAAGAGGAAGGTTTTCAGGGATCGTCTAAAGATGCATAGATTAGGGGACAGTCGGACAGATTGGGGTAGAGAGTTCCAAAGGATGGGAGAAGCTCTGCAGAAATCCTGGAGGCGAGCATGGGACGAGGTGACAAGGGAGTTAGAGAGCAGGAGGTCTTGGGAGGACCGAAGAGAGCGGCTTGGCTGGTATTTTGGGACTAGGTTAGTGATGTAGCTGGGGGCAGAGTTATGGATGGCTTTGTAAACTATTGTTAGTACTTTGAATTTTATTCGTTGGGTGAGCGGAGGCCAGTGGAGGGATTGGCAGAGAGGGGTGGAGGACACTGAATGGAAGCCAGTGGAGGGATTGCAGAGAGGGGTGGAGGACACTGAATGGTTGGTAAGGTGGATGAGTCTTGCAGCGGCATTCATTATGGACTGAAGGGGGGATAGTCTATGTAAAGGTAATCCAATGAGGAGGGAGTTGCAGTAGTCGAGGCGAGAGATAACCAGGGAGTGAGTTAGAAGCTTGGTGGTGTCATTCGTTAAAAAGGGGCGTATTCTGGAAATGTTGCGGAGGTTGAGGCGGCGTGATTTGGACAGGGATTGGATGTGGGTCTGAAAGGACAGTTCAGAGTCTAGGATTACCCCCTGGCACCCTGGCATGTGGGGACGGACTGATAGATGAGCCATTGATCTTGACAGAGAAGTTGGGGGAAGGGGTACGTGGGGGAGGAAATATTAAGAGCTCAGTTTTAGATAGATTCAGTTTGAGGAAGTGGTTTGACATCCAGACTGATATGTCTGTTAGTAAATCAGTGATGCGTGAGGAGATTGATGGGGTGAGTTGAGGGGCAGAGAGATAGATTTGGGTGTCATCAGCATATAAATGGTAGTGGAAGCCATGGGAGGCTATCAGCGGACCCAGGGAGGAGGTGTAGATTGAGAATAGTAGAGGTCCAAGGACAGAACCTCGGGGGACCCCAACAGTAAGAGGAGTTGGAGAGGAGGAAGTGGAGTTGTAAGTGACACTGAAGGTGCGATGAGCATGGGCGTCCGCAGAACTTTTTTCAGGGGGGGGCATCATTTTAGGGTCACCCATGCACCGCCCCTTTTCAACAATGTCATTATCACATTATTATGGTCGGAGTCTGCAGACGTATTACAGTCCCTAGGATAAGTAATGGATAATGGCAAACAGGCCCTCTTACCAGACCCAGCAAAACTACAGCAGTGATCACTCCGGCTGGACGATCGCTCACGCTGGGTTCCCCGGGGGCGACACTGGTCAGTAGTGTAGCATGTCTGTACCCTGGTAGTGCCTCAGTCTTTCTCTCTATGGTGGTGCTGGCCAGTGTGGCTCTCTCTCTGGTGGTGCTGGGCAGCGTGGCTCTCTCTCTGGTGGCGCTGGGGCAGCGTGGCTCTCTCTCTGGTGGCGCTGGGCAGCGTGTCTCTCTCTCTGGTGGCGCTGGGTAGCGTGGCTCTCTCTCTGGTGGCGCTGGGCAGCGTGGCTCTCTCTCTGGTGGCGCTGGCAGCGTGGCTCTCTCTCTGGTGGCGCTGGGCAGCGTGGCTCTCTCTCTGGTGGCGCTGGGTAGCGTGGCTCTCTCTCTGGTGGCGCTGGCAGCGTGGCTCTCTCTCTGGTGGCGCTGGGCAGCGTGGCTCTCTCTCTCTGGCTTCCTTCCAGCACACTCCTCGTTCTTTGTCCTGTAGAACTCTCTCCCTCAGCTTTTTCCAGGCTGCAGTCTCTCAATCTCTCTCTTGATCGAGCTGTAGCCTCCTCCCTGTGGAAAATGGAGCCGCCAATCTTTGGGACTACATGTCCCATGATGCTCTCCTCTCCTAGTCTCCTTTGATTGGCCCTCAGTTATGGCCAACAATGAAGGAACAGAGCGGGCAGGAAGCTGAGAGGGGAACCTGGTGAGAGCCGCCGTCTCTTCTCCCTGACAGGAGAAAGGGTCGCCTTTCTCCTGTCACAGCGCCACCGAGTTCTCTGCTGGACTGAGTAGGGAAAAGATCCCAAAGTCACATTACACTGATGGGGGGGGCTTGACAGCTCCTTGATGGTGTCACCCTACTGGCGGGTGGTACCTGGGTGCGGGCTGCCTGCACCCTGATAGCAACTCAACTGTGCTGAACTTAAGATCCGATCCCTGATTCCAGGGGGGGGGGGGGGGGGGGGGGGGGGCACTTGACCCCCCTTGCCCCTACCTGCGGATGCCCATGGCGATGAGATAGGTAAGATTCGAACCAACGGAGAGCACAGCCATGGAGACCAAGCAAATTTAGTTTTTTGAGGAGGAGAGGGGGGGGTGGTCAACTGTATCAAAGGCAGCAGAAAGGTCTAAGAGTAAGAGTACGGAATAATGACCGTTTGGTTTTGGCTGTTAGTAAGTCGTTTGCGAGTTTTAGGAAGGCCGTTTCTGTGGAGTGCTGTGGGCGAAATCCAGACTGAAGGGGATCCAGAAGGTTATTCTCAATGAGGTGGTCGCTCAGTCGGCTGTAGACTAAACGTTCAAGGAGTTTGGAGGCAAAAGGGAGTAGAGAGATGGGTCTTATTAGTCTAACTAAATATTAATATACATTACATATAATATACATTACATATACTACAAGAACTTTATACGGATTTGTTTTTCCGCATACCGATTGACTACTTAGGTGTTTTTTAAATGCCATTGTTTGCACTGAATACTTCTAGTTATTCTGCTAGCGCTGTTAGCGCTGGGATGATTATTTAGATTTTTATCTTTGCATATTTTATCAATCCTGTATTATAATTATTATTATTATACAGGATTTATATATAGCGGCAACAGTTTGTGCAGCGCTTTACAACATGAGAGCAGACAGTACACTTACAAATCAATACCAGAGGGCCCTGCTCATTTAGAGCTCAAAATCTAGAAGGGAGAATAATAATAAAAATCCTGAATAATAATAATAATCGAAATCCTGTATTATAATAATAATAATAATATAAATCCTGAATAATAATAATAATAAAAATAATAATCCTGTATTATAATAATACAAATAATAATAATAAATCCTGTATAATAAATTATAATAATAATACAAATCCTGAATAATAATAATAATCCTGTATAATAAAAATGATGATAATAATAATATAAATCCTGTATAATAATAAAAAAAAAAATCATGAATAAAAATAATATAAATCCTGTATAATAATATTAATAATAATATAAATCCTGAATAATAATAATAATAATAATCCTGTATAATAAAAATGATGATAATAATAATATAAATACTGTATAATAATACAAAAAAATCCTGAATAATAATAATAATATAAATCCTGTATAATAATAATATAAATAAAAATCCTGTATAATAATAATAATAAAAATAATAATCCTGTATTATAATAATAATAATACAAATCCTAAATAATAATAGTAATATAATAATATTATTAATAAATAAATAATTATTAATAATAATAATAATAATAAAATAATAATCCTGTATTATAATAATAAAATAAATCCTGAATAATAATAATATAAATACTGTATTATAATAAAAATAATACAAATAATAATCCTGTATTATAATAATAATAATAATAAAAATATTAATAATAATAATAATAATATAAATCCTGTATAATAATAATTAATAATAATACATATCCTGTATAATAATAATAATAATAATAATAATAATAATATAAATCCTGTATAATAATATTAATAATAATATAAATCCTAAATAATAATAATATAAATCCTGTATAATAATAATTTAAATTCTGTATAATAATAATAATCCTGTATAATAAAATATAAATAAAAATCCTGTATAATAATAATAAAAATAATAATCCTGTATAATAATATAATAATAATACAAATCCTGAATAATAATATAATATAAATCCTGTATAATAATAAAATTAATAATAATAATAATAATAATATAAATACTGTATAATAATACAAAAATAATCCTGTATAATAATAATAAAATAAATCCTGTATAATAATAATAATCTTAATAATAATAATAATAAAATAAATACTGTATTATTATAATAATAATAATAATATAAATCCTGTATAATAATAATAATAATAATTTTTATACCAGAATAATAATAATAATAATAATAATAATAATATAAATCCTGTATAATAAAAATGATGATAATAATAATATAAATACTGTATAATAATAAAAAAATCCTGCATAATAATAATATAAATCCTGTATAATAATAAATTTAAATTCTGTATAAAAATAATAATCCTGTATAATAATAATATAAATCCTGTATAATAATAATAATAAAATAAAAATAATAATCCTGTATTATTATAATAATAATACAAATCCTGAATAATAATAATATAATATAAATCCTGTATAATATAATAATATTAATAATAATAATAATAAAAAATACTGTATAATAATAATAAAAATAATAATCCTGTATAACAATAATAATAATAATAAAATAATAATAATAATACAAATCCTGAATTTTAATCATATTATAAATCCTGAATCATAATAATAATAATCCTGTATAATAAAAATGATGATAATAATAATATAAATCATGTATAATAATAATAATAATAAAAAATCCTGAATAATAATAATAAAAATCCTGTATAATAATATTAAAAATAATATAAATCCTAAATATTAATAATAAAAATAATAATAATAATAGTAATAATAATAATCCTGTATAATAAAAATGATGATAATAATAATATAAATCCTGTATAATAATAATAATAATAATAAGAATCCAGAATAATAATAATTATATAAATCCTGTATTATAACAATAATAATAATAACAAAGCCAATCATTCGACAGGAACGTGTAACATGGAGGCACGAGGAGCCTCTCATATCGCAGCAATGTTGCAGATTTTGCAGGAAGCCATTGATCTGAACGGTTGTTTGGAGACGGCGCGGTGCACTCCAGAAGACACGCAGCCCTTTTCTTTTCTTTTTTTTCGCAAGCATTAAAATGCAATTTCAGAGAAGAGCAACCGAACGGCGTGGAAAAGCCTGGGGGGCACATCCTGCAGGCTGGCAGCTGCGATCACCCCTGCGTCTGAGGACAGGCAAGCTGCAACAACTCCTCCCAGGGCTGAGCCCAGCCACCAGACCGCCGCCTCCTCCTGCCCTCTGCCATTGGTGGATTTGCATGGCCCAGCCCAGTTTTTCCTGGAAAGTTCTTGGAAATATATAAGCTTAGTTCTGCTGTTAAGATTGGGGCAGTGTACTGACACACACCCAAAGCTTCTATATATAGGCAGAGCGCGGCGGATGGTCACAGACGGTCGCTGCGCTGCCGAGAGAAGGAACTGTTGTCAGCCCACCAATCCCTCGTCACCTGCAGCTAACCTGAAAACCACCATTCCCCGGAGACGACATTCACCAGCTTCCGCGCTGCGCAGCCAAGACGTCTCCACGAGGGACTTTTATGCCTTTTCGTTCTTCGTGGACGGATATGATTCTTTGTGTGAGAGGGTAAGACGCGCGACGTGATTCCATGTCCAGGAACGAGTGGAGAGCGAGTGAAGTAGCGTGGTGGGGGGGGGTTGCGTGTTTCTTTTCGATACATTGTGTTCATTCGGGATCGTGTGAGATTGTCGCATTTGTTTCCTTTTCTGTTTTTGTCGCCTTAGTCTTCAAACTGTCGCGGTGACCTACCGCGGTCACCCGCCCCCTCAGTAGGTCGCCCCTTCTCATGACGTCATCTGTAGGTCGCCCCGTCTCATGACATCATCTGTAGGTCGCCCCGTCTCATGACATCATCTGTAGGTCGCCCCGTCTCATGACGTCACCCTCCCTGCAACGTCTATTTTCTACCTTCAGTCAATAGAATGTTACATTGTCTTATTTCGGGATCACGTGAGAATGTTACAATTGTTGCGTTTGTTACATCGGTTTCCTTTTCTGGATTTGTCACCTTTGGCGCTAAACTGTCGCAGTGACCTCACACTTTTTGGGTCAGTCGCCCCCCCAACTGTCTGCCGCCCCGTCTCATGACGTCACCCTCCCTATAACTTCTTCTTTCCACCTTCAGTCAATAGAATGTTACATTGTTGCATTTGTTACAGTGGTTTCCTTTTCTGTATTTGTCACCCTGTCGCAGTGACCTCACACTTTGCGGGGCACTCGCCCCCATCTGTACATCGCCCGTCTCATGACGCCGCCTTTCTTTCTACCTTCACTCTATAGAATGTTACATTGTTTTATTTTGGGATCGCGTGAGAAATGTTACAATTGTTGCATTTGTTACCTTTTCTGTATTTGTCGCTAAACTGTCGCAGTGACCTCACACTTTGCGGGTCACTCGCCCTCATCTGTACGTCGCCCGTCTCATGACGTCGCCCTCCTTATAACTTCTTCTTTCCACCTTCAGTCAATAGAGTGTTACATTGTTGCATTTGTTACAGTGGTTTCCTTTTCTGTATTTGTCACCCTGTCGCAGTGACCTCACACTTTGCGGGTCACTCGCCCCCCATCTGTACATCGCCCGTCTCATTACGCCACCTTGCCTATAATGTCTTCTTTCTACCTTCACTCTATAGAATGTTACATTGTCTTATTTCAGGATCACGTGAGAATGTTACAATTGTTGCATTTGTTACATTTCTTTCCTTTTCTGTATTTGTTGCCTTTGTTTCTAAACTGTTGCGGCGACCCGCTGCGTCTTTTGCAGGTCGCTCGCCCCAATTTGTAGGTCGCCCCGTCGCATGACGTCACCCTCCCTGTAATGTCTTCTTTACACCTTCAGTCAATAGAATGTTACATTGTTGCATTTGCTACATTTGTTACCTTTTTTTGTATTTGTCGCTAAACTGCCGCAGTGACCTCACATTTTGCGGGTCACTCGCCCCCATCTTTAAGTCACCCGTCTCATGACGCCACCCTCCCTATAACCTCTACTTTCTACCTTCGCTCTATAGAATGTTACATTGTTGCATTTGCTACATTTGTTACCTTTTTTGTATTTGTCGCTAAACTGTCGCAGTGACCTCACACTTTGCGGGTCACTCGCCCCCCATCTGTACATCGCCCGTCTCCTGACGTTGCCCTCCCTATAACATCTTCTTTCTACCTTCGCTCTATAGAATCTTACATTGTTGCGTTTGTTACCTTTTCTGTATTTGTCGCTAAACTGTCACAGTGACCTCACACTTTGCGGGTCACTCGCCCCCCATCTGTACGTCGCCCGTCTCATGACGTCGCCCTCCCTATAACATCTTCTTTCCACCTTCACTCTATAGAATGTTACATTGTCTTATTTCGGGATCATGTGAGAATGTTACAATTGTTGCATTTGTTACCTTTCTTTCCTTTTCTGTGTTTGTCGCCTTTGTCTGTAAACTTTCGCGGTGACCCGCCCTGTCTTGGCTCGGGTCGCTCGCCCACCCCATCCATACATCGCCCGTCTAATAACCCCCCCCCCTTTTTCTTTTTCAGTCCACAGAGCCTGTTGGCCGATCAGAGGGGCTGTCGACCTTCTTCGTGCCTGGGGGTCCCCGGATTCGCCTCCGACCAAGTCATGCACTCCTTGAGCCCGCCGACCTGCCCCGCGCAGCAGCAGCAGCGGAGCTCGCCGGAGCTGCCGTCCAGGGCGACCCCGCCGCCTCCCGTGCAGAGGGACCCCGAAGAGGACCTGCTGTGCATCGCCAGGACTTTCTGCTACCTGCGGGAATCCGGTAAGTCCCCAGAAATGGGAAAAAAAAAAAAAGAGAACGTCTGTTTCTGAAAATCTGTGACTGGGCGGCGTGAATGGGTTAAAAAAAAAAAGAATATAAAATAAAAAAGACATAAATATAAAAAAAAATATAAAAAAAAAAAATAATAATATATAAAAGAAAAGAAAAAATATATAAAAGACAAAAGACCAAAATATATATTAAAAAAAAGAAAAATAATATATAAAAGAAAAGAAAAAATATATAAAAGACAAAAATATATATTAAAAAAAGAAATATAATATATAAAAGAAAAGAAAAAATATATAAAAGAAAAAAAAAACGAGTGAACTGGGTTGGCTGTTTCAGGATATAATTAGCTCCAATAGAAATCATGTATCTGTGCGGGGAATACCGGGAGGAATAATAGGGATTTCTGAGAAAACAGACACGTGGGACGAGATGTGCCGAGAGCAGCCGTGACGTCTGAAATACCAAGAAAGATTTAATCACTTCCCTGGAAGCCGCTTCCACTCTACTGCCGCGCAGGCACACCAAAACTCCCATAAACTCCGCGAGGACAATAAAATCCGCCGCCCCAATCGTATCCGCCAAAAAAACAACTTTATTGTATATGAGGAATACTAAACAAAAAAAAATAAAAATAAAAAATTACAAACTCCGACTTTCAGGAAACGTTTTTGAAAAATCTATTTTTTATGGTGAAGAGAGCAAGGAACGTCGTCAACGCGACCGACCACGAGCCGCAGCCAACCCCCTAAATTCCCCAAATAGAAATCGTTATTTTTACTGCTAAAGGGCCTCATTATATCTTATTGACCAGTATTGATCACTGATCACAGATTGTTTTTGCACCCCCTGAAGTCATATCAGTTTTTTGTTATACTTGTTTTATTTGACATAAGTTATATCTGCTATCATTTGATGCTTTTTATGCTGATTATTGGACAGTATTGATCAGAAGGATAACTCATCGATCACAGATTGGTTTTTAAACCCCCCTAAAAAAAAAAAAAAGTAAAAAAAATATAAAGTCATATCAATCATTTGTTTTGCCTGTATTAGTTTACATGTTTTATATATGCAATTATTATAATGCTTTTTAATGCAAATTTCTAGACAGTATTGATCTGAAGGTTCACTGATTGATTGATTGATCACAGATTGTTTTTAATTAAATTTTACATGCGTTTATATCTGCAAATCATTTAATGCTTTGTATACCGATTATTGGACATTATTGATCTGAAAGATAACTCCTTGATCACAGGTTGGTTTTTGACACCCCCCCCCCCCCCCAAAAAAAAGTAAAAAAAAAAGATCAGACAGTATTGATCTGAAGGTTCACTGATTGATTGACCACAGATTGTTTTTTTTCACCCCCCTAATGCCCCTGCCCCCCCCCCCAAAAAAATAAGTAAAAAAAAAAATGAAGCCATATCAATTTTTTTTTTTACTTGTATTAGTTTACATATGTGATATATACAATCAATATAATGCCTTTTTTATGCAGATTTTTAGACAGTATTGATCTGAAGGTTCACTGATTGATTGTTCGATCACAGATTGTTTTTTCACCCTCCTAACGCCCCCCCCCCCCCAAAAAAAGGGCCTCATTATATCAGCAACTTGTTTTATATTGATTATTGGCCAGTATTGATCTCAAGGACAACTCATTGATGACCGATTGTTTTTGCACCCCCTGAAGTCGTATCAGTTTTTTGTTATATTTATTTCATTTTACATACGTTTATATCTGCAAATCATTTAATGCTTTGTATACCGATTATTGGACATTATTGATCTGAAAGATAACTCCTTGATCACAGATTGGTTTTTGACAGTATTGATCTGAAGGTTCACTGATTGATTGACCACAGATTGTTTTTTTTCACCCCCCTAATGCCCCTGCCCCCCCCCCCAAGAAAAAAAAAAAAAAAAATAAGTAAAAAAAAAAATGAAGCCATATCAATTTTTTTTTTTTTACTTGTATTAGTTTACATATGTGATATATACAATCAATATAATGCTTTTTTTATACAGATTTTTAGACAGTATTGATCTGAAGGTTCACTGATTGATTGATCACAGATTGTTTTTTTTACCCTCCTAAGGCCCCCCCCCTAAAAAATGGGCCTCATTATATCAGCAACCTGCTTTATATTGATTATTGACCAGTATTGATCTTAAGGACAACTCATTGAACACAGATTGTTTTTGCACCCCCTGAAGTCATTAGAGTTTTTTGTTATACTTGTTTTATTTTACATACATTATATGTGCTATAATTTGATGCTTTTTATGCCGATTATTGGCCAGTATAGATCTGAAGGATAACTCATTGATGACAGATTGGTTCATGAAACCCCCCCCCCCCCCAAAAAAAAAAGAGGTCATATCAATTATTTTTTTACCTGTATTAGTTTACATGCGTTATATATACACAATCAATATAATGCTTTTTTATGCAGATTTTTAGACAGTATTAATCTGAAGGTTCACTGAGTGATTGTTTTTTTGCAATCCCCCCCACCCCCAAAAAAAAAAGTTTAAATAAACTAAGTAATTTCATAAGATTAATTGATTGATTACAGATTATTTTAACAATAAATAAATAAAAATCTCACCATTATTGGCCATACAGTGTTGATCTGAAGGATAAATCATTGATTACATATTGTTTTTTTTACAACCCCCCCAAAAAAAAGTTGAAAAAAACTGAAGCCATATCAGCCATATATATTTTTTGTTTTACTGAAGGTTCATTGATTGATCACAGATTGCTTTTTGCAACCCCCACCCAAAGAAAAAAATAAATGTCACCACTAGAGGGCGTCATAATACCTGCAACCTGTTTTATACAGATTATTGATCACAGGTTGTTTTTTTTGCAAGCCCCCTCCCAAAAAAAGTAAAATAAATGAAGTCATATCAATTATTTGTTTGTCTTATCTTCTTTTACATACATTATATCTGCAATCAATATAATACTTTTTTATGCAGATTTATGGGCCGTATTGATCAGAAGGCTAACTGATTGATTGATCACAGGATTGTTTTCTGCAACCCAGCCCCCCCCCCCCAAAAAAAAAAATCTTAAAATTTCACCGCTAAGGGGCCTCATATTATCTGCAACCTGTTATATAGATTGTTGGACAGCACATTGACCTGAAGGATAACTAAGTGATAACTGATTGTTTTTTTCAACCCCCCCCCCCCCCCCCCCAACCAAAAAAGGTTAAAGAAAAACCGAAGCCATATCAATTATTTGTTATACTTGTTTTATTTTACATACGTTATATCTGCAATCAATATAATGCTTTTTATTGTATGCAGATGATTGGACAGTATTGATCTGAGGTTCACTGATTAATCACAGATTGTTTTTGCAACCCCCCCCCCCCCCCCCAAAAAAAAAGTTACAATAAAAAATGATTTACATCAATTACTTGTAATACTTGTTTTATTTTATATACAATCAATATTTTAAGCATATTATTGGACAGTATTGATCTGAAGGTTAACTGATTGATCACAGATGTTTTTGCACCCCCTCCAAAAACAAATTCACCACTTATAGGCCTCGTTATATCTATAATCTATTTTATATAGAGTATTGGACAGTATTGATCTGAAGAATAGCTCATTGATCATAGATTGTTTGTTTTTTCCACCCCCTCCTCCCCCCAAAAAAAATATATTTTTACCACTAAAGGGCCTCATTGTATTATCTGCAACCTGTTTTATATAGATTATTGGCCAGGATTGATCTGAAGGATACCTCGTTGATCACCGATTTTTTTTTCGTGCAACCCCCCCCCCCCCCCCCCCCAAAAGAAAGTTAAAACGAAAAATGAAAAATTGAGTCATATAAATTATTTGCTTTACTTATATTATTTTACATACCTAATATCTGCAATCAATATAATGCTTTTTATGCAGATTGCTATCCAGGATTGATCTGAAGGATAACTAATTGATTACTTGATCACAGATTGTTTTTTACAACCCCCCCCCCCCCACACAAAAAAAAATATGATATATATATATATATATATATATATCATATAATATATATATATATCATATCAATGAGTTATCCTTCAGATCAATACTGGGCAATAATCTATATAAAATAGATATAATGAGGCCCTTTAGTGGTAAAGTATATATATATATAATATATATATATATATATATATATATATATATATATACTTTACCACTAAAGGGCCTCATTATATCTATTTTATATAGATTATTGCCCAGTATTGATCTGAAGGATAACTCATTGATCACAGATTGCTACACCCCCCTTGTATATCTTCAATCAATATATGCAGTTTATTCACATTTTTGGACTGAAGGAGGGTTCATTCACTGATCACAGATTGGTTTCTGCTGCACCCCACCCCCCTCCAAAAAAAAAAAAAAAAAGAAAGGCTGTTCATGGAGATTATTGGACTATATACTTCCCCTTCACAAAACACATTTTTTTTTAAAAAGAACTGTAATCATCAATTGTTGGTCTCACTTCTTATGGTTCACTTGTTTAATTTTACATAAATTCCGGTAGATTATTAGACTATTGATCTGAAGGATAATTTATGTTTTTTGTTTTTTATTTTGTTTTTTGCACACAAAAAAAGTTAAAAAAAAGTTTAATTTTACATAAATTATATCTGCAATCAATATAATTATTTTAATTAAATTATTGGACTGTATAAATCTGAAGGCTAATTGTTTTTTTTAACCTTATTTACGAAACAGAAATTAATATTTTGTTATTCTCACTGCTTAAACTTCATTTATTTTTTATTATATATGTTATATCTGCCATATATAATGATATTTATATAGATTATTGGACTGCATTTACCTAAAAAGTAATTGATTACAGGTTGATTTTTTTTTCAAAACTAGTCAGATTGATTTCAGTCTTCATACCGACATATAATGTCCCCAAATGTCAACGGTCAAAGTAACAACCGCCATCCAACGATGGCGCATTAACTGTCTGGTTTAACTCTGCGGTGTCTGAATCTGATGTGATGTAAGCGAGCCTGTTCGGAGTTATTTTTGAAAACTTTATTTGGAATAAAAGTTTAGGAAAAAAAACACCTTTACCAATATAAAAAATTATATGTTTAGTAATCTGATATAATATAACATTTTGCAAAGAAATATAATATGATACAAAATAATATAAATAATACAGTATGAAAGTAACACAATATAATATGATACTTTCATACTGTATATTATATATTATTTTGTATCATATTATATTGTGTTACTTTCATACTGTATTATTTATATTATTTTGTATCATATTATATTATAAATAATACAGTATAAAAGTAACATAATATAATGTGATACAAAATAATATAAATAATACAGTATGAAAGTAACACAATATAATATGATGCAAAATAATATATAATATACAGTATGAAAGTATCATATTATATTGTGTTACTTTCATACTGTATTATTTATATTATTTTGTATCATATTATATTATGTTACTTTTATACTGTATTATTTATATTATATTGTATCATATTATAATCTGTTACTTTCATACTGTATATTATATATAATGTTGTATCATATTATATTGTGTTACTTTCATACTGTATTATTTATATTATTTTGTATTATATTATGTTACAATATAATATAAATAATACAGTATAAAAGTAACATAATATAAAAAAAGATAAATAATACAGTATAAAAGTAACACAATATAATATGATACAAAATTATATATAATATACAGTATGAAAGTAACAGATTATAATATGATACAATATAATATAAATAATACAGTATAAAAGTATCATATTATAAACTGTTACTTTCATACTGTATACTATATATTATTTTGTAACAGATTATAATATGATACAATATAATATAAATAATACAGTATGAAAGTAACATAATATAATAGGATATAATACAGTATGGAAGTAATATAATAAGATACAATATAATATATATAATACAGTATGGAAGTAATATAATATAATATAAATATAATATATATAATACAGTATTAAAGTAACAAATTATGATACAATATAATACAGTATAATATATTTTACAATTTTGAAAACAAATCCCAGCATTTTGGGGCTAATGGCGGTAAAGCGGGGAACGGCCTGTAAAATAATAATCAGAAAAAAAAAGGTGATGATGTCATTATAAAAATGGTGCGTTTTACGCCAATGTTTCTAACCGCGTCCATGTTCTTCTCTCCTTCCAGGTTGGTACTGGGGCTCCATCACTGCCACAGAGGCCAAGCAGAAGCTTCAGAAAATGCCGGAAGGATTTTTCCTGGTACGGGACAGCACCCACCCGAGCTACCTCTTCACCCTATCGGTTCGGACTAACCGCGGGCCCACGAACGTTCGGATCGAGTATTCCGACAGCCTTTTCCGACTGGACTCCAACTGGCTCTCCAAGCCGCGAATCCTCTCTTTCCCCGACGTGGTCAGCCTGGTCCAGCACTACGTCTCGTCCTGCAGCTCCGACAGCGCCAAAGAGCCTGCCAGCCAACCGCCGCCGCCGCCAGAGCCCAGCCCCTTAAAGGAACCGGCGGCCGTCCACCTTAGGCTCCTGCAGCCCTTGCACCGAAGCGGAGAGAGCCCGAGTTTGCAGCACCTGTGTCGGCTTCAGATCAACCGGAGCATGGCGCCCGGCGCGGAGGTGACGGAACTTCCGCTGCCACGCAGGATGGCGGAGTACCTACAGAGGTACCCCTTTAAGCTCTGATGGTTTTCAGGGATGGACATTTATTTTTTATTTTTTTTTCAACACATACTTCCCACACATGGACGAAAGTCCGAGACTGTAAATATTCCTGATATTTATTATAAATCCCCGCACCCAACGTTTTTTTTCCAGCACTGATAGCTGCCCAAAGATTATCACCCAGCAGCGGACTGCGGCACTCGGCGTTCGCTGATGTAGTCACTATAATAGTGACCGCGGCGAAACGCCAGCTATTACGAACTTTTGTCACCTGCTTCATACTGGCGGTCTGTCTTCTCCGGATCTACGTCACGGGGGAACTGGAGATCTGTAACTGAATCTCGCAGACCGCCATCTTGGGCAGAGACCACTTTCCAGGCCTGTGGCTACCGAAACACTAAAAACTCCCGCCGTAGCGGGACAGTTGGGGCAGAGTGGGAACAATATGGTTTTCTTCCAGTTCTCTGGATGACAATAAATAGGATTTGATATAAATTTTGTTGTCATGTTGTTGTTTTATACTTGGGGTTTGTTTTATGCTGGGGGTTTTCTACGTTGTGCAGTTGGCTGATTGTCCCGGATCCGCCTTGATGCCGCCCTACAGACGGAAAACTCCACCACTGAACCTTGTAAGTTCTAGATAAAAAGGTTTTAATGCGGCACATAACCTAAAAAGGGCCAAATCCGCCCATTTCATTTATCTCAAGAATTGTTTTTATTTTTAATTGCTTCAGGTGACTCCAGCTTTGACCTGAGTGGACCAAAAATGTCAGTGGGCATGCTAATTTTGGAAGCGTGCCAATGCATACAATAGCACCGTGTGGCACAGAGGACAAGTGACGCTCTGAAAAAAAAAAAAAAAAAATATTCATAATGTGGCCAGGAATTTTGTTTAAAAAAGGGCGAGTGTTAATTAAATTGGTAAAACATAAATTTTTTTTAAAAAATTTACTTTTTTTTTGATAAAATTTGCCTCATGACTGACATTCAGGCATGTAAATCAGACAAGGCAATCAAACCTTGGCATGCTTGCTGGTGTTTGTAGTTCCTCAGTGGTGCAAAGCTGTTTTTTTTTTCAGTTCATTAATGTGTAAGTAAAGGCAAAACATTTTTTTCTACAATCCAATTTATAAACCTATACTAATAAAAGTCCTATCTATTATTTCTATTAAAAAAAAAAATATATATATATATATATATATATATATATATATATATATTTTTTTTTTTTTATATATATATATATATATATATATATAAAAATCTATTTGATCTATTTAATAAAAAAAGTCCTATCTAGTATTTCTATAAAAAAAAATATATATATATATATATATATATATTTATTTATATATATATATATATATATATATATATATATATATTATATATATATATATATATATATATATATATATATATATATATATATATATATATATATATATATATATATATATATATATATATATATAAATCTATTTGATCTATTTAATAAAAAAAAGTTTCAGTTAATAGATAAAATATATTTTTGAATACTAATTCTAACAGATTAGTTTTACATTAGAACTTTTATTGTTGTAGAGTTATAAATTGGGTTGTAGAAAATATATTTTGTATCAAAAAAGCTTTTTGAATTATTATTATACACCTAAAATCCAAAACGAGGCTGGTCTTAAAGTGGTTAAAAAAAACATTTTTAATAATTTATTTTTAATTTTCACAGGGCTGGTTTACGAGGCTGGTCTTAAAGTGGTTAAAAAAACATTTTTAATAATTTATTTTTAATTTTCACAGGGCTGGTTTACGAGGCTGGTCTTAAAGTGGTTAAAAAAACATTTTTAATAATTTATTTTTAATTTTCACAGGGCTGGTTTGCTAAACCAGCCCTGTGAAAATTAAAAATAAATTATTAAAAATGTTTTTTTAACCACTTTAAGACCAGCCTCGTTTTGGATTTTAGGTGTTCACATGTTTAAAACAATTTTTTATTGCTAGAAAATTACTTAGAGCCCAAACATTATATAATGTTTTTTTTTCCTAACACCCGAGAGAATAAAAACATTTTTCACACCGTATTTGCGCAGCGGTCTTACAAGCGCACTCTTTTTGGAACAAATTCACTTTTTTTTCCATAAAGATTTTATTGTGTATTCCAAAATAATTACAGCATAGTGTAACAATATAACAATGTAACAAAATGGGTAACAGGTTCCATTAGAAGCTTTCCAAAACAAAAATTCACATGTTCGGAGTATAGTAATAATCCAGCACACAGACAGATTCCATACATATCTTATTTACGTCATAAGAAAAAGAATTTAGTCAATGCTCTAGGGTGTAAATATTTCTCAGGGCATTAGGACTCCTTTCAAAAAAGTTAATAGATATTGCATCAGTTTTCCAGAACCA
Organism: Lithobates sylvaticus; assembly: GCA_028564925.1. Taxonomy (NCBI): domain Eukaryota; kingdom Metazoa; phylum Chordata; class Amphibia; order Anura; family Ranidae; genus Lithobates; species Lithobates sylvaticus. The sequence goes on along the minus strand of CM053032.1, from coordinate 8,671,775 downwards.
CCTACTAGAGCATAAGAACATTAAAATTCACTTTTTTGAATAAATAAATAACACAACAGTAAAGTTAGTCCAATTTTTTTATATATCGTGAAAGATAATGTTACGCCGAGTAAATTGATACCCAACATGTCACGCATCAAAATTGCGCCCGCTCGTGGAATGGCGTCAAAATTTTACCTTAAAAAATCTCCATAGGCGACGTTTAAAAAAATTCTACAGGTTGCATGTTTTGCGTTACAGAGGAGGTCTAGGGCTATAATCATTGCTCTCGCTCTACCGATCGCGGCGATACCTCACATGTGTGGTTTGACCACCATTTACATATGCGGGCGCTACTCACGTATGCGTTCGCTTCTGCACGCGAGCTCGTCGGGACGGGGCGCTTTAAAAACAAAATTTTTTTTTCTTATTTATTTTACTTGATTTTATTTTTACACTGTTGTTAAAAAATAAATTGGGTCATCCCTTGTAATAGAAAATAAAGCATGACAGGACCTCTTAAATATGAGATCTGGGGGGGTCAAAAAGTCCTCAGATCTCATATTTGGACTTAAATGCAAAAAAAAAAAAAAATTGTCATTTGAAAAAATGACAACAAGAAAATGTTCCTTTTAGAGGTATGGGCGCAAGTGACGTTTTGACGTCACTTCCGCCCTGCTATGGTATAGCCATCCTCCCCTCCCTTGTCTCCATACCCAGCAGAGGAAAGGACCTGATCGCGGGGAGATGGCGCGGGAGAGCGGCGGGAGAGGTGCCCGATAACGGTGATCTTGTGGTGAATCCGCCGCGGAGACCACCATTATCGTAAACACGACCGGCGCCTAAAGAGATGGATATCTCGGTTGTGGCAGCTGCTGCCGTTACCGAGATATCCCTCTTCAAAAAAGGGGCGTACATCGCCGTGCGCTGGTCGTAAAGTGGTTAAAAAGTGATTTCTATACAAAGTAAAGCATGGAGACATGGACGGCCTTAAATATTAAACATATTTTTTTTTTTTTAAACTCCGCCATGGCCGGTCCCAAGCCCGTGCTTCGAAAGGAGGAGGGTTGAAGCAAACCAGCCCTGTGAAAAAAATTTTTTATTAAGAATGTTTTGTTTAAAAGTGATTTCTACGTAAAATAAGGCATGGAGACATGGATGGAGGGGGGAGTTTGCTTTTGAACTTAAAGTGGGGTGCCCCACAAAAAAAAAAAAATTTAAGTCAGCAGCTACAAATACTGCAGCTGCTAACTTTTAATAATCGGACACTTACCTGTCCCAGGGTCCAGCGATGCGGGGGAACGAGACCCCCCCCCCTTGTTCCCCGCTCCGCTCGCGGCGCCGGCATTCTTAATGTGGGAACCCGGCTGTGGCTTCACAGTCGGGCACCCACTGCGCATGCGCGAGCGGCGCCGTGCGTCGTGATTCGACGCTCACTCATCTGAGACACATGACAGGTCCCAGATGACTGTGCGGCCCCTACAGGTAGTGACGTTTAGCCCGGGCAATGAAGGAGGCAGACTACGAGGGACCCCCTAGCAACAGGCATTTAGAGGTGAGTAAAAAAAAAAAATTTTTCCAATTATTTTTTTTTTATGATTTTTAAGCCACATTTTTTTTTTTTTTGGTCGCAACCCCACTTTAAATAGCGTTTTCAGATTGCAGTGCTCAGATTTCAGCGCTTCGTTCTGCTTTAAATGGTCAAATTCTAGTAATAGAATCATTTCACAATTTTATTTTTTTTTCTTCTCTTTCTCTTCTATATTTTAAATCTAATAAATCTTTATTGGGGGAAAAAAGAAACAATGTACATTGGGGAAAATTTCTGCACATTTTACTGTTGGGAAAACCGATACGTTGGAGATAATACTGGCCAATCCGCATTTCCCAGGATGCTCTGCAAAATTTACATTGTAAGTAAAAAAAAGAAAAAGAAAATGGAAGGCAGTGGAGGAAATCTGTAGAGGAATGTGTGAGAGCAACAGGAACAGGCAAAACAAGCAATTGCTTGGGGGCCCCGAGCTGGCCTGGGGCCCCAGCCTAGGGTGCCTGCCTGTCACTGTCCCGGATTGCAGAGTTCTGTGCTGAACTGTCAGTGTGCGTGTCAGCCTGGAGATGGCGAGCCTCTCAGTGCCCTGTGCAGAGCAGGCAGATAAGGATAAGGGTGGGCAGGACCCAGGAGAGGACACTGACAGATGAGATTACACCCTGGATGGAAGGAGGACACATCCTTAGATAGCAGGGCAGGGTTCATGCTGGGACTTGAAATCCTTCACTTTTGGGTGATGATCATGTGACCCCCCCCCACCCCAAAAGTAAAAAACTACAGGTCCCAGCATGAACCCCTCAGAGCTGAAGATGTTTCCTGCATCACTGCACACATGAAGACTCCTCACACCCGGCCCTTCTGTCCAGCTGTTCACTGTCTCTTCTCTCCCACTACTTGTTTGCCTCTCACTACACCTGCAGCAGCCCCCCCCCCACCATCCCACTGTCCCCCTGTCCATCCCACCATCCCCCTGTTCATCCCACAGTCCCCCTGTTCATCCCAATGTCCCCCTGTCCATCCCACGGTCCCCCTGTCCATCCCACTGTCCCCCTGTCCATCCCACTGTCCCCCTGTCCATCCCACGGTCCCCCTGTCCATCCCACTGTCCCCCTGTCCATCCCACGGTCCCCCTGTCCATCCCACCATCCCCCTGTTCATCCCACAGTCCCCCTGTCCATCTCACGGTCCCCCTGTCCATCCCACGGTCCCCCTGTCCATCCCACGGTCCCCCTGTCCATCCCACGGTCCCCCTGTCCATCCCACGGTCCCCCTGTCCATCCCACGGTCCCCCCCCCCCCCCCTGTCCATCTCACGGTCCCCCTGTCCATCCCACGGTCCCCCTGTCCATCCCACGGTCCCCCTGTCCATCCCACTGTCCCCCTGTCCATCCCACGGTCCCCCTGTCCATCTCACGGTCCCCCTGTCCATCCCACGGTCCCCCTGTCCATCCCGCGGTCTCCCTGTCCATCCCGCGGTCCCCCTGTCCATCCCACGGTCCCCCTGTCCATCCCGCGGTCCCCCTGTCCATCCCGCGGTCTCCCTGTCCATCCCGCGGTCCCCCTGTCCATCCCGCGGTCCCCCTGTCCATCCCGCGGTCCCCCTGTCCATCCCGCGGTCCCCCTGTCTATCCCACTGTCCCCCTGTCCATCCCACTGTACCTCTGTCCATCCTACGGTCCCCCTGTTCATCCCACTTTGCCCCTGTCCATCCCACTGTCCCCCTGTCCATCCCACGGTCCCCCTGTCCATCCCACGGTCCCCCTGTCCATACCACTGTCCCCCTGTCCATCCCACTGTCCCCCTGTCCATCCCACGGTCCCCCTGTCCATCCCGCGGTCTCCCTGTCCATCCCACGGTCCCCATGTCCCTCCCACGGTCCCCCTGTCCATCCCGCGGTCCCCCTGTCCATCCCACGGTCCCCCTGTCCATCCCACGGTCCCCATGTCCATCCCACGGTCCCCCTGTCCATTCCACTGTCCCCCTTTCCACCCCACTGTCCCCCTGTCCATCCCACTGTCCCCCTGTCCATCCCACGGTCCCCCTGTCCATCCCACGGTCCCCTGTCCATCCCACTGTACCTCTGTCTATCCTACGGTCCCCCTGTTCATCCCATTTTGCCCCTGTCCATCCCACTGTCCCCCTGTCTATCCCACAGTCTCCCTGTCCATCCCACGGTCCCCCTGTCAATTCCACTGTCCCCCTGTCCACCCCACTGTCCCCCTGTCCATCCCACTGTCCATCCCACTGTCCATCCCACTGTCCCCCTGTCCATCTCACAGTCCCCCTGTCCATCCCATGGTCCCCCTGTCCATCCCACCGTCCCCCCGTCCATCCCACGGGCATAGGACACACCCCCTGCCACGCCCCCTTAAAGGAGAATTATACAAAGATTAGTTAAACCCACAAGTGCTTTTTTTTTTTACTACTAATATGCCTTTATATTGGCTTTTGGAATTTACAAATGCAGCGATTTAGAAATTGGATGAAAGGTTTACCACCGGGAAACACCTTTTGAAGGATAAAAAGTGCATTTTATATACAAATATATAGATTAGACCAAAATGAGAGACAGATGAGGGGGAAAGAGGGACAGAGGGACTTTGTTCCAAATCAGGGACAGTCCCTCGAAATCAGGGACAGTTGGGAGATATGGAGCCCGAGCACCGCCCCCCTCGATCCATGCCACCCCCTATAGGAATAGATAGAGCTCATGCTACAGATGAATCTATCCACGGCCGCCGCCCCCCCCCCCCCATTCATGCGTCCGGCCCCTTTCAGGACACTGGGGCGTGTGAATGACGGCGGCAGGGGTGTTTTTTTTTTTAAAGCACCTGATTAGAGCTAGAGGCTCTAATAAGCTTCAAAATAGGGTGTGTGTTGCGCCAGGAGCCCACCCAGATATTACAACAGCAAAGTAATATTTGCTATTGAAACACTGATCCTCAATCAGAAGCGGGTCTGAGAACCGTTTTCCGATTGGCCAAAAAGAGAATCCCAATTGGTCGCCGAGGAGAAAGGAGGAAAGGTAAGCCGCCGCAATGCCCGTGGAGAGCAGGGGAAAGCCGCCGGTGAAGCCCGGGAGAAGTGCTGCCCACCATAGATGGGGTAAGTGCTCTAGAGGGGGGAGGTGGGGGTGGTACTGTTTGACTACCCCCCCCCCCCCCCCGAAAAAAATTACCACTGGCCGCCACTACCTATAGGTAACCCTCATTATAGGCTTACATATATGAAGAAATCAGTAAAGGAAGTTTACTTTCTCTTTAATCTGCTTATATTTTTACCCTGATTCCCCCTCCCCCTCATCAATAAAACCTGTTTTCATTTCATGCCTATTTTTAGACCATCTCTGGGTCTGTGTGCTTCTCTATGCAATGCAGGCAGATCATGGCTGGTGGGAGGGGCATAGCTACCTAAACCCATCACAGCACCCCGGCCTCAATACTCCTCTCAGGCGCCCTCAGCCCTGATGCAAGCAGTGGGAGGAGTTATGCAAATGTCAAAATGCCTCGATGGGTGGATGGGACCGTCTGGGGAAGTGGGCGTTCCTAGGCAGGCTGTATTTGCATAGGTAACGCCCACATTTAATGTTGAGCATTTGAATGAAAGAACTGAATTCTCATGGTTGAAAGGGGGCGGGTCCAGGGATAGGGACGTCCTCCAGCCAGGAAATGGGGCGAGGCTTTATCTGACTTGCTGAAGCTTCTAATGCACATGGTGAGAAGCTCACAGTGTGCAGTGAAATCAGAGGAGGTCCAGGGGAGGAGGCGGTACAAAGACTGGAAGGGACGTAATAGGCACATACATTGACCAGCGTGCTGATCAATCATTCCAGGTGTTCTGTTTACTGGAAAAATGTGTTGGGATGGGATCGCGGTGCGTTCGAAGCCATTGAACCATCGCACTCAGCACATCCTGCTATCAGAAAACTTTATTAATCCCAAAAAGGAAATCACTATGGAGTTGTAGGTGGAAATTCATTCTATTTTGCTGCAGCTGATTACTCAGCAATGACGGCGTCAATGTGAATAATGATCTTTACATTGTTACAAAGTGTTACATGACGTGACAATCCGTCATCGCAGGTGACACATCCTCATCACCGTCCATTGTGTGACGTCGCGCTCTTCTCCTCTCTGGCAGGTAAGTCTGGAATATTCCACGGCCGTGCCCGCCAAATCCTCCACCGGTGAATGTTCACCCCCCCCCCCCCCCGGGCTCTCCTACAGTGTACAGACACAGAAATATTCCCCCTCCCCGGCTCAACGCACTACCAGGAATTTCTCCACTGCGCCTTTCTCAGAAAGTGTGAGGAGGAAGAGGTGGGTGTGAGTGACGGCGCTGCAGCTGCTCTTATAACACACTGCTGCTTGTGCCGGCTTTGTTAAAGCGTGACTCCGCCCACAACTGACATTTCAGTGTTTGCTGCATGATGACCCCCCCTGACATCCTTCTATTTTCCAGGAACTCTATTGGTGAGATCCCTGTGCCGAGTTCCCGGGTCTGTACACCTGCTGTGCCCATTATGAGAGGTTCCCACCATCCCTGTGCCGAGTTCCCGGGTCTTTACACCTGCTGTGCCCATTATGAGGGGTTCCCACCATCCCTGTGCTGAGTTCCTGGGTCTGTACACCCGCTGTGCCCATTATGAGGGGTTCCCACCATCCCTGTGCCGAGTTCCCGGGTCTGTACACCCGCTGTGCCCATTATGAGGGGTTCCCACCATCCCTGTGCTGAGTTCTCGGGTCTGTACACCCGCTGTGCCCATTATGAGGGGTTCCCACCATCCCTGTGCTGAGTTCCCAGGTCTGTACACCCGCTGTGCCCATTATAAAGGGGTTCCCACCATCCCTGTGCTGAGTTCCCGGGTCTGTACACCCGCTGTGCCCATTATGAGGGGTTCCCACCATCCCTGTGCTGAGTTCCCAGGTCTGTACACCTGCTGTGCCTATTATGAGGGGTTCCCACCATCCCTGTGCTGAGTTCCCGGGTCTGTACACCTGCTGTGCCCATTATGAGGGGTTCCCACCATCCCTGTGCTGAGTTCCCGGGTCTGTACACCCGCTGTGCCCATTATGAGGGGTTCCCACCATCCCTGTGCTGAGTTTCCGGGTCTGTACACCTGTTGTGCCCATTATGAGGGGTTCTCACTATCCCTGTGCTGAGTCCCCGGGTCTGTACACCCTCTGTGCCCATTATGAAGGGTTCCCACCATCCCTGTGCTGAGTTCCGGGTCTGTACACCCGCTGTGCCCATTATGAGGGGTTCCCACCATCCCTGTGCTGAGTTCCCAGGTCTGTAAACCTGCTGTGCCCATTATGAGGGGTTCCCACCATCCCTGTGCTGAGTTCCCGGGTCTGTACACCTGCTGTGCCCATTATGAGGGGTTCCCACCATCCCTGTGCCGAGTTCCCGGGTCTGTACACCTGCTGTGCCCATTATGAGGGGTTCCCACCATTCCTGTGCTGAGTTACCGGGTCTGTACACCCTCTGTGCCCATTATGAGGGGTTCCCACCATCCCTGTGCTGAGTTCCGGGTCTGTACACCCGCTGTGCCCATTATGAGGGGTTCCCACCATCCCTGTGCTGAGTTCCCAGGTCTGTAAACCTGCTGTGCCCATTATGAGGGGTTCCCACCATCCCTGTGCTGAGTTCCCGGGTCTGTACACCTGCTGTGCCCATTATGAGGGGTTCCCACCATCCCTGTGCCGAGTTCCCGGGTCTGTACACCTGCTGTGCCCATTATGAGGGGTTCCCACCATTCCTGTGCTGAGTTACCGGGTCTGTACACCCTCTGTGCCCATTATGAGGGGTTCCCACCATCCCTGTGCTGAGTTCCCGGGTCTGTACACCCGCTGTGCCCATTATGAGAGGTTCCCACCATCCCTGTGCTGAGTTCCTGGGTCTGTACACCTTCGGAAGCTTCACCCCCGCTGACCGGCCCGGTCCCTGGCTTGGCACACAAGGCTGCTTTGCAAGCGTCACCTCTGCTGGTTGGGTACCCTGACTTGATCACTGCCTGAAGTTTCCCGATTCTGCACTGAGCCCGTTCGGTGAGAATACTGCTGCGGTAATTGCTTCAGTTACTCACTGGGGTCCCTAGTAAAGACGATTGGTTCCTTTGTGGGGACAACTTCCCTTCTACCTCCGACCACAACAGGTTCTCCTGCCGGCAGAACCGGCACTTTTTGTTGGACTGCAAGCCGCAGTCCCAACCGTGCGCTGCCCTCTTACTTATGGATAGGCCCTCGCACAGCCTGGCAGCGTACAACACACATCCACCCAGACAGCGGTCCGGGTGGTAAGGAACATAGAACACCTGACTCAACCTGAATATATAGGCTCTCCCAGCAGGCCAAGAGATTCAATAAAACCCCTGCCCATTGGCTGAGATACCCCCATATACCCATAACCTGACCTTGAGTTGTCCTTCTCAATCTAATACCTCCAAGTGCCCGGCCACCTGGTGGTAGAAGAGGAAAGTACAACTAGGCCAAACTTAGGGAGAAGTCAATGGATCCCTAACAATTGACTGCAGTAGCTACTCTGTCACCGGGATCATCGGGAAAAAAGTTGTGGACTGCACAAGTCAGGAGATGGATACAAAGGCTTTATCAAAACCTAGAAGCACAGTGATGTCTATTATTAAGAAGTGGAAGGTATTTGGTAGAACACAGACACTCCCCCTTGGATCAGGACGTCGCTCCAAACTGTATGAAAGAGCCAGGAGGAAACCGGTCAGAGAGGCCACCAAGAGGCCTACAGTCATTGTGTGCATGTGACACCAATATCACCAATTGTGAAGGGGTGCAAGAAAAAAAGCCATTACTCAAGAAAGGTCACATGCCGTCACCACTGTGCTTTGCCAAAACACACCTTGAAGGTTCTGAGGTCCCATGCAAAAAGGTGTTCTGGTCATATGAGACTAAAATTTAATGATTTGGCCTCAACACCAAACGATATGTCTGGTGGACATCCAATACAGCTCACCATCCATATAACACCTTTCCTACAGTAGTGCATGGAGGGGGTCATATCCTGTTATGGGGGTGGTAACATCCTATTATGGGGGTGTAAAATCCTGTTATGGGGTGGTAATATCCTGTTATTGGGGGTGTAATTTCCTGTTATGGGGTGGTAATATCCTGTTATGGGCAGGGCTGGTGCAAGGATTTTTGACACCCTAGGCGAAACCTCATTTCGCCGCACCCTTTGGCTCCACCCCCTTTGCCCTGCCCATGTATACCCCACCTTTTTATAGATTGCTACCATTTTGGGGGGGGCGGAGTCAGTCACTGAGCCTGGAGGTGGTGGGGGGGGGCATCGGTATGGCGCCCCTGACTGATGTGTGCTCTAGGCCGGCGCCTACCTTGTCTATAGGTAGCGCCAGCCCTGTACATAGGGATATGTACACAGATAAGCAAGGCACCTATCAGTGCCCATGGGCACTGAGTGCCACCCCCATCAGTGCAACTGATCAGTGGGAACCGCTCATAATGGGCACATCAGGTGTACAGACCCAGGAACTCAGCACAGGGATGGTGGGAACCCCTCATACTGGGCACAGCGGGTGTACAGACCCGGGAACTCGGCACAGGGATGGTGGGAAGTGGAACCCCTCATAATGGGCACAGCGGGTACACAGACCTGGGAACTCAGCGCAGGGATGGTGGGAACCCCTCATAATGGGCACAGCGGGTACACAGACCTGGGAACTCAGCGCAGGGATGGTGGGAACCCCTCATAATGGGCACAGCGGGTGTACAGACCCGGGAACTCAGCATAGGGATGGTGGGAATGGGGGTGTTTCTCTGCAGCAGGGACTGAAACACTTGACAATGACTTGAAGGAAAAATGGATGGGGCAAAATACCATCAAATTCTTGAGGAACATCTGCTGCCCTCTGCCAGAAAGTTGTCAATGGGAAGAAGCTTTACCTTCCAACATGACAATGACCCCAAGCACACAGCAACAATGAGCACACAGTGGTTGGAGGAGAAGGCGGGGAATGTCCTTGCATGACCTAGTCCCAGCCCAGACCTAAACCCCATTGAAAATCTGTGCAATGATTGAAGACTGCAGTCCATAAACACTCACCATCAAATGTAACAGAACTTGAGAAGTTCTGCAGAGAAGAGCGGGCAAATATTGTAAATGTAAAGTCTAGATGTGTGATGTTAGTAGAGAAAAAATCCCAACAGACTAGAGGCTGGAATTAAAGCAAAAGGGGTTCAACCTAATACTTACACAAGGGGGGGAGTCCTTTTTCCAACTCAGTTTTTGAATTCTTTTAAATTTATTTCTGACATGTTGGTGTTATATCTTTCATTTGGTTGTTATAAGCAAACAAAAACATAAAGCAACAAAATTTGATTATTTTTAAAGGGGGGTGATTATTTTCTATACCCCACTGTATCTCTGCTTTAATGCTTATGATTGGGGATAAAAGAATCCTCTCGGGTTCAATGGACTACAATGGACTACATTCTCCTCTGCTGTTTTCCTATGTTCTCTCTTTATATTATGGCTACCACGCCCACTTCTACAAATACTTAGCCCCCCCCCCCTCCGTTCACACTGAATCTGACTTCAAAATCGTGCAACTTTACTTGGAGTCACACGACTACAAAGCCACTAGTCAGTGTATTTGCAAGTGCTCTAATATGACTGCAATGCCCTTTAGCTGTCTAAAGCCGGTCATAGGCGGTGCGATTTTCTGTCCTGCATCCAATGTTTGCAGGAAATAAAAACGCTTGATCCCACCCCCCCATCAACACAGTCAGCCCCGCTTCACACCGAATGCAGCTTTGGAATCGCGCTACTTCCGCGTGATTTCAAAGCCAACGATCAGTGCGATTTCATGTGTGGCTTTGCTGACATCTGTGCAACTTCATGCACAGGGGTCTATGCAAGTCGCAAGTGAACTAATAGTTCCTGCACTGAAATAGTGCAGGGAACTTTTGCTCAAATCGGTGCGGCACCGCAAAGTCGGAGTTGCACCGATTTGAACAGTTTCATTGCTGACAGCAGGGTGCGACTTGTCATGTGATTTGGACCGGTCGCACCGGAGTGAATGGGGGCTTATTCTCTTACCACTACCTTGTCCATGCTGCTGCTGCACCCACTGCTTCTACTACTGCTACTTTCCCCACCTTACCTCTGCCCTTGCTATGCTAATACTACTACTCCTACTATTGTATTGTGACACCAACTGTTACAGCTAATACTACTCTGATTGTTCTACCAACTATATACAATACAGTGCTGCTACTGCTACCACTTCTTTACTACTACTACTCTCTCTATGTTTTTACTACTACTACCTACCCCTAATCTATTAAACTCTAATCCAGTGGTCTCCAAACTGCGGCCCGGGGGCCAGATGCGGCCCTTTGCTTGCATGTATCTGGTCTCTTGGGGCACCATTTCAGCCACTGCTACTAACAGTGGGGCATAATCCCTCCCAATGACACCAATGATGGGGCACTTTTCCTCCCAATGACATCAACAATGGGGCACAATTGCTTCCACTGACACCAAAGAAAGGGCATTGTTTCTTTCCCACTGACATCAGGACCTGTTCTACGCCCAGTGATCACAGTCCAAACCCCCCCTAATGTCTGAAGGACCGTAAACTGGCCCTTTGTTTCAAAAGTTTGGAGACCCCTGCATATAATCTACTACCCTTACACTGAGACTAAAGCTGCTCCAGTAACTCCTACCCCCAGCATTGCCCCTGCCCATTCTGGGGTACTACTACATTCACTGCCACAACTACTACCCATACCCTACCACTGCCTGTACCGGGCAAATCCACTGCAGCTGCTCTTTTTCTGTATGTGTGTAGCACTGACATTCTTGCCTATTGATGTGGTTATGTATACTTTAATGTAAGGTTAATGGACATTACTGTGGTTCCGTATCTAGAGCCAGTGACCAAATATGGGTAATGCACTTGTATATTATTACCTCTGAACAGCCTAAAAGACTTGTACAGGAAGTGACTGTTGTTTGGATTCAGAAGGTGGACCTTGTTACCCAGGAGTCTGTGTGACCTACCCATGAACACTCTCTTACGCAGTGCATGCTGGGTAGGAGATAAAAGGAACCCAAGCGGCCATTTTAGCTCTCTTTGGATCACGTTGCCTGCCTGTGCAGATCTGTGAGGAGGCTTCCCGGAGACAGCGGCCTACAGCCATTACAAGTGCCAACCTGCTTGTTTGTAAAGTGACCTGACGGAGGCATAAAGACGGTGACCGGATTGAGAAGGTCCAGAGACACTCAGTGGAGCATCGGAGAACCGGATCCATTCAGCGGAGTGGTACGGAGCGTCTGACCCAGCTGGCTGAGAAGCAAGCTACAGTCACCGGACCAAAGTGATCACACGGAGCTCCGATCCAGTTGGTGAGTGGGTTACGGCCCACCGTTTGTTAACTTTCGCACGCAGTTAGACTCACATACAGGCCTCACTGGAATCTGTAGTTCCACGGAGGAGTAGCAGAGCAACTGACACTGAGCAGGCTTGAGGCCTATCTACCTTGGCGCCTCAAGCGTTGTAAATTAGTTATTGGAGTTATACCAGGAGCATTTCAGCTTAACCCTCCACAGACTTTGGATTACAAATAACAAAGGAGTGACTTTAGCTAGCGAAGAAAGAAGACCCCGGATAAAGTACTTTAAGTGAGATCTCACGTATAGCCTTTAAAGTAGGGGGAGCTCCCAGGTTTAACTATATAAATATATGTACATTTGACATTGTTTTATATTGAAATATATTGTGCTGTCGTCCTACATTGGGATGACAGCATCATTTCTGTAACCACCATTTTTTATTGAATATTCTGCAGTAAAGAATATCTCTGGTTAAGTATCCAATTGTGTGGCGTGCTGTTTTTTCCCCACCAGGTGGAGCCAGTGGATCCTGAGGGTATAATACAGGTACTTTGCATTGTCTTATATTGCACTGTATTACATTGCACCACAGCTGTGTCAGGGGGATTGAGTAAAGTTAGTGGGGTTTCTCGGTAGAGTGCAGGCCCAATTCAAAGCAGCAGCTACTTCGGGGGTCAGTGCTACATGTAATTTACATTCATTTGGACCTTGTGAAATGTTATTTTTCTGCATGTAATTGCTGAAAGTTTATGGTTAAAGCTTGGAATAAATATCTGTATACAGCTTTCAGTCTGGAGCCAGAAAAAATGTAACGATATAAAAGATCAGAAAGATTTTTATTGGAAAATATAAGAGATCAGACAGAAAATTAAGCATTAACACACTGTTGGTTACTGCGTGCCATTTATAAGTAATGCAACAAACCTCCAGCAGGGCGGGGGTGCGATGCAGCAGATCTGCTATCGAATTCAGCAATCAATACAAAGTCATTATCACTAAATAATGAATTGATTGGTATGATCAGAGACAATAGAGCTCATTGGATTTTTTTTTTAAGTATGGATGAAATTAATTTCTAGTAAATGAACTGAGCAAAGCACAATGTATGTCTACATGAGCAGCAAGGATGCAGATTGGAGGGGGGGGCATTACAAAGGAGGATTAAAGAATGTTTTCTTCTTTGTCCACTGTGGCCATTTCACAGAGACTGGATATGGACACGCGGGACAGGCGGCTCCTCTGTTACGGGATTCTTCATTCTAGTTTAATGGACTTGGACTCAAATTCTTCCACAGATACGTATGTGATCTCCGTTATGGGAAAGCGGATTGGAAATGAGAGAGGACTTCCGGTAGGTAATTGTATGAGGATCTTGTCTTTCTCAAATGTGAAGGAAACCTGTAAGAAAAGAGGCGGCACAGCGTCAGCTTGCTGGGCTATAAAAAGTCAATGAGTGTTGGCCGTAGAGACAAAGACTTTACCACCATACTGTTCTTTTCAACACAAATCTTTCCATAAGATGATATGTGTATGTAACTTATCGTATGTCCTCTTTATTTATGTATTGCAGAAAATTGTTAATGGAAAGGAAAAATGGAAGGAGGTGCTTCTGTGCCGGAATGATTTAGTGACAGATCTCTGATGGTGTATCTCGCCACCTAGAATAATGACTGGAGCCCTCAGGAGATCAATAGATGTTGGCCAGTTTGCATTGCCGGTATGCCGGCCATTATCACCCAAGGTTCCTTCAGAGGTTTCTAGGGATCCGTTGAGCTGTGGCTGATTAACCTCCCATTCTATGGTGTCTGCTCATTCTGGG